>APFE031572763.1:0-22887 GCA_000404065.3 Pinus taeda
AGCAAGAAAAGTACGACATATTTGGCCTGTGAAATGCCAATCATGAAAAATGCATACCTGCTGCAGCAGGAGCTAACAGTGGCTCCACTCGGGGATGGCTTCTCCTTGCAGGAAGTCAAGAATAGCAGGCCAGAATGCCTTGGCTTTTTAGTTTCTTGCTGTCTTCTGCAAAACTTATTTTCTTCGGCCGCTTTATTCTTTCTACCTACCTACCCTAACCAGCAACTACTCTGCCGTTAGGTAAAATCAAATAACCAGTGCAGCCATTCAAGCAACTGTGAAACGAGATAAACTTGCTAACTGATCGCTTCTAAACGCAAAAGCATCATCCGGGCATATGCTTTTACAACCAAAATTGTGGCCTCCATCTCTTGCCGCTGAAGCTTACGGTCTTCACTGAGAAAACATGTTAAAAAAATTTTGTTAAGCCAAAGTTCCATGTAATCTGTGATTGGATCAATGAACTTACCCTGTGAGAGAACTTCCCCTGCTTCGTTGGAATCTTCAGTAGAATCATGCAGAGTCTGTGAATCAGCAGGTGGCGACATCTTCTCCTGAGTTGAGGACGGGAGACTTCGGCATGATTTAGGATCTTCCAGGTCGAGGGGAGCAGCTGCATCTTCGGTAATGAACCTAGCAGATGATCCTTCTGTCTTTCCCTTGGATCCCAGATCACACAGAATCCTCAGGTCCTCAGGCAATAGTGTTCCCTCCTGAATATGGGCATGCAAGCTTAGGTATGATTCCGGGTTCTTTGGGCTGGAAGGATCAGTTACATCGTCGATAATGATTCTAGCTGTTGATCCTTCTGTCTTTCCCTTGGAACCCAGATCATACTCAAATTGTAATTCAGGAGACAACACTATTTCCCGCTGAACTGGAGGAGGAAGATTTTGGCAAAACTCTTGAGGGTTGCGAAAATTATAAGCCTGAATTTGAGCTCCCAAGAGTTCAATTTCATTCTCATATTTTTGCACAACAAACTCAAGGAACAATTTATTTCGGCCACCAGGTATTGTTGACAATACCTTTCTGAAAAATCTATCATCAAGCTCAAATTCTGATAAACTTTCTCTGCATTTTTCTAAAGCTTCTTCTATAGGAAGTTCTTCCCAAGATTCGGTCATTCTCTTTTATTATTAATACACGAGGCACTTGGCTGTAACATTTGGTTCGTTCCTCAGTGGAGCCTTTGATTGAATATTGAAGTGGAGTCGCCAGGTGGATGTCTGGATTCTGAAGTGCCTGATCTCTGTCCACCGCCAAAGATTAGAACTAAACATGACAAGCTTTCAAAAATAGGAGCACTTCCTCCATTGGGGTTTAAAGATGAACCGTGTGTTTGAATCCCTAATGGCGCGCGCAGATACAGGTCGACCGAGACTTTTACAAGTCGGTTTCTTCCACTGTAGTGCTGCAGATTGATTGCATTGATTTATCTAAGGAGGTTCCCCAGTGGGGTCGCCATTATGCTATCACTCAGGTTGTCCCTAGGCTCCTATTAGGGATATGGCCGAGGTAACCACAAACCAATCTTCTGATTGCAGGTTCTAGCCCACCTGCAATTGGAGAGGGCTCTCTCCTTTAGATTCAACCTCAGTTGATCTAGATTCAACCTTAGTTGATGAGTTTAGGCTAGCTTTCTGACTTCAAGGGAATGTTGACTGTGATTGGGAGGAAGGTAGGATTCTCGAGCAAAGAGGCATAGTAAAGTGTCATAATTTTTGAACCATTGGGCATGGAGTCACAAATTGGGGCATGCGAGCGTTTTCTTGGTCACAAGGGGATACGGAGCGGGATAGTCACGTAGGATACAACATTCAAGCTGCTAAAAGTACGGAATAAACATCAGGGATGAAAGGAAAAAGAGAATCATTTCATCATGCTGACAAAGGGGAGAAATGGATGAGTGGGATCCCAGAGAAGTTAAGAATTCCAAAGACATGCACCCATATACGAAAGAAACAGGGTAAACTAGAGCAGTTAAGAATTCTAGCTCATGACCGTTTTAGAAGAAAACATCGAAAACTGCAGAAATTGAACGTAAGGTGTACTTAAACAAATCTTAAGCTATTCTTTTTTCCTACAACTTAGAATGGCGGAAAGATGATAAAAACATAAAATAAACAAGGAGGAAGAACACTTATTGGATCATGCAGAGACACAGGAATTCCGTGATCATTCCTTGGCCAAGAGAAAACAACAAGTTGTTTCGCAATCCATGCTTTCAGCAATCTTTGATTATGAAAAATATGACAGTTACAGTGCGAGTCTTTACTCAGAGAAAATTGCTGGAAAGAAACTGACCAACAACTACTACTACCAACCAACCAACCCTTTACAATATTGCTTCGGGTGGTATTTATAAACAAAATATTAGGAAGACATCATTACAAGTGACCATGACAGGTCTGCTTAGAACTCTTCAAAATCAAAATGCTTGCTGGAAATAAATTCAAGTAAATTTTTTTGGTTGCTCTGGGGGCAGCTGAATCGGAACAGGTGACGAGGTGGCCCTTGGGGACCAGATGCGCTGCTGCTGAAGTGAATTTGTTTTGGGGCTGCAGTTCGGCTTTGGTGTGAATTGAATGTGCAATTATTATGATTTGAGAGCTTCAGGTGATTTTGCTCTCCTCCTATGGATCTGCTGGAAGATATTCAATTTCTCTTGCTTTGGGCCGCTGCTCAAGATATTCTCTGATACACTTTGCCGCTTCATTGATGATTTCCGCCGTCGACTCATACTCTTTGACACGCTTGAAGCTTTCTGATTTGATGTGATACACTTTGAACTCTGTGAATGATCTGCTGCTGTCTTTAAACCGGATCCTTTGGCACAATTGGGTGATTTCGGGCTTTTTCGGCGCGCAGTGGGCTCGGCAATCAGAAGATTCCCTGAAGATTCCTCGAAATGGCCTATTTCCCGTAGCGATGCGTGAATAGCACTTCGCGCTATTCGCGCATCGAAAACTGCCTCTGTTTCTTGATCTGGAGCTCCGAAGTGTGACTTTTCTCCTTGCGCGAAGCTTTTTTCGTCTTTTCTGGCTGCTGACGTAAGCACTGCGTCGGCTGTACGGCGGATGATGTCATCAGTGGGTCCCTGGTATAGCAGGATGTGGTGGGGTAGTAGTGGACTGTGGTGAAGAGACTCTGATGTGATATGGCGATATTGCGCCGGCGGGGAAAGAGGGGGATCATTGGGTTGGGCGTGTAGTGCTTGTGATTGCCGATCTGCGATATGGTGATATCGCATCGGGGGAGACGGAGGGGTGAATAGATTGGACACTCGGCGCTTGCGATCGCCGATCGCCGATTTCGCGATATCGCATCAGCGGGGAACGGATGGGCAATGTTTTGCATGAAAGTGAGATGGCGAGGTCACGATGCGAAAAAGGCTTTGAAAATGGGGAAAAAGGTAAGTAAGTGGGTGTGAAGGGCCTTTGAAGTTTCGGAAGGGGTCCGACTACTTGGGGGGAGTTTTATACTTAGGAAGGATTCCATAGTATGCGATAGGTGGTTTCAGAGGTTGGGTTCTTGTTTAGTTTATGATAAATTAAGCAATTCCCGGGACTTGCTATGGTTATTTTTCAACTAGGGGGAGGGAATATTACAAAGGGGAATTTACTTGATATTAATACGGGGACGGGAAACATAGGGAGCTATATAATAATGTTAGTGGTTAGTGTCGAGGTGGTAAGAAAGGGCCAAGTTTGGTGGAAACTTAGGATGTTGCGGGGGGGTAGGACCATATTTCGGGAGAAGATATGGAACAACTTTGAGCAAAGCAGATCTTTACTCAACCAGAGTGATGAAGATGATGAACTTAAGAGATGTCAAGTAGATCTTGACCTCTTTTTTGGGATGCTATTTAATGATTGAGGGAAAGCAGAGAATAGGATTTAGTTATACCTCATTTGAGCCTTTTGCTTACAAATCTTTGCTGATTATGTTCTGCATGATATGATACCTGCAAACTTGGAACTTGTCAGCAATTCAACAGCCTCAGAACTACCTACCCAGCCTACTTCCTAGCATTTTTCTTCTTTTGCTTGGGGGTGCACTTAGACTTGCAAACCCATCATACATTTTTCTTTTGATGCTTTCCTATCTACACTCTACCCTTATTTCTTCCAGAGCCCAGATTAAACTGTTCTCAGATCTAAGATCTTGAGTCAAACATCTACAACTTACATCTATATTCTAAAACATGAAATTTAAACCTAGGGAGACCAAGATTAAACTGTTTGGACCTCCCTTTAACTAAAAGTAGCGATACCAGGAAAACTTTTACAAAATTTGAAGGCAATTGAATGAATCTTGAAGTAGCCTTCTTCATTTGGAGACTGTTTGAGCAAATATGGAGCATTGCAGCAAGCAGAGTACGACATATTTGGCCTGTGAAATGCCAATCATGAAAAATGAATAACTGCTGCAGCAGGAGCTAACACCATCGATATCAACTTTCATGGCATAGATAAAACTATTTATCTTTTTCTTCTGTAGAATATCATTTACCTGTATATTCAATTTTTGAAAGCCCTCAATGTGCTCTACCATTGAACCCTTTTGTTTGACATTTATTGATTGCCTAAAGAAGGTGTTTCTTTGTGTATCCTCATAATGTGCTATCATTTCCTCTGTGAAAATTGAAACGTAACAAGTGGTTTATGAGAAAAAATCCCTCTATACCATAAAAATTGATCTGGTTCTAAATATCAAGATGCAATACATACCTTTCGTAATAATGGTACACCATGTAGATCAAAATATTGCTCCATCTGTAGTATCCAATTTGCTGGATCCTTTCCATCAAACTTCCTCATATTGCCTTTTCTTGATTTCAGGAGCTCGATCTTGAAATGAATGTAACTCTATACTTTCAGATATTAAAGTTCTAAAATTGTCTCATGAGTCCTCTTTCTAACCCCACAAGTCTGATCAGAATTTCATTCTCCAAGAAAGAGTTATGCCTAATCTCCTATGATGACTTGATTATATAATGTTTCATTGTTTCAATAGAGCGAACTTGTACGATGTGCCATGTGTCACTATTTCAACCTTTAGATCTGAAAGCTATGAACAGAAAACTTAGTCCGTCCTCTTTCGTAACTTCTTACGAAATTTCAATTTGTTGCTCAGCGAGAAAGTTATGATGATTTTCCCAAGGTCCCCCGTTTAGGATGTAATTCGAGACTCTGCAAAAACCCTAACTTCCTTAGATCATATATCTGAAAATGTAGTGAGACAAGATCTCAAATTTGGACCCAAGATTCAAAACGATTTCTTATCAAATGGGTTTTTTCTTTAGCTTCTGAAACTTTGTAGCAAAATTGTTATAGAGAAAATACCACAATGACTTGTTTTAGATGAAATTTTGGATCTTGCAAAAACCCTAACTTCCTCATATCATATCTCTACAAATACAGCGAAACAAGATCTGAAATTCAGAAGCGTGGTTCAACAAGATTTTTTCTCCAATGGTTTTATTTTTAGCTTCAGAAACGTCGCAAAAAAATGGTTATAGCGAAAATACCATGATAACTTGTTTGGAGCAGTGAAACCCTAGAATCAAAAGCTCTGATACCAAATGTTATGAAACCAGCTCACAAAAAGATAGAAAATATAGATGATCACCTTAGAAATAAGCCTCTTAGAGGAGGCAACCAACTTTAAATTACACAAATGAACAATTCTTGGATGATACAAATGACAAGACCTCTTTTCTATATATAGGAGTCTAATGGGTCATAATAAATTAAAGCCAACATAACAATAATAATGTCAGGGCACAATAATAACAATATTGGGCTTCTATGGGGCACAATAATAACAATATGGGGACTACATGGGCACAAAAATATAATAAGGGGGTTGTACTAATAACAATAATGGATTACACTAGTAGTCTAGGGACCTAACATTCTTGGTGGCATGTAATGTGGGAGCAAAGCAGGAATCTCTTCATCCTCTTTTTGCATGTGTTGAAATTCAGCCTAATATTCATTATCATTGATCAATTGAGGTGCATTCTACTGTATCATCTTCTTTCCTTTTTGTACTGGCTTCTTCCCCTTATATTCTTTGTTCTTCATGCAGACTTTAGTCTATGTTTTCTTCCTTGTGTATGTTCTGAGTTCCACCCCAGACACCTTAGTTGGTCCCTTCTCCTTCTTCTTTTGTGGTTGTGGTTCTGTGAGTACCTTCTTTCTTGGAAACCTCAGTTGTCTTGGAGGCATGGGTACCTTCACTCCTTGTTCCTCCATAATACCCGCTAATCCTTTCTCTATAAATATTCCAACAAGTTCTTCAAAACTCCTCTTAGACATACAATAGCTTTCTTCTATGAAATTTCTCACTTTCTCCAGACAGCAAAGTATCAAATGTGGTGTGGGATGTGGTTTTTATAACAAATTTGAATTCCAACCTCATGATTACTTCAATATTTTTTCATTTAATGCAAGTATGGAGCTAGATACAGCTAGTTGTGCTTCATAAATGCTCTTTTCCTACATCCCTTAACAACAATATGCTCTTAATGGTAGTTTTTTCATTCCAACAGTCATATTTCCAGCCAACTTCAATGAACCTTTCCTCAGGGTGAAGTCACCTTTTCTTTGCCATGGCTCCTTTAGAATTCGTCATACTCCTAAGTATTGCGCAGTAATATTCCTTTGTCAAAGTCCCTTTCTGCAAAATTGTTTATAGTCTCGTGCCCACTTTCAACTACAAGTGGCACTAAGACATCCTTCCCTTTAATTTTTAGTGAAAAGTTCCAGGGAAAACATCATTTCTATATATCTTCAACCTACTACCATTCACTCGTCCTAAAATCAGCTGACCATTAAACTTCATGAGCTAAATTACACCACCATTAGAGACGTGCTTGATGATATATGGTCCTAACCAATGTGTTATAAAGTTTCCTAGGAACTTCACGAATTTTTTGTCATACAATAATACAATATCTCCTTCTTAGAATGTCTTCTTCTTGATATACCTATCATGCCAGGATTTGCCACTTGATTTCTATACTTGCTGATGGAACCTTGCTATAAACCTATTTTATTCTAGAGCTAGTATTTGTGACATTCATTCCTTCATAATGTTAGGGTCTTCCATATCTATGACCATTGCAATTCTCAAACTTAGCACAATTTATTCCATAGGAATAACTACCTCTTGTCCATATACCAACCTAAATGGTGTCTACCCTATCAATTTCTTGCATGTTCTTCTATATGCCCACAATACCACTGGCATTCTCAAATCCAAGTCATTTATGTTCATATTTCGTACCTTGGTCAATGCATTCTCCATAATATTATTGAATTCTTCCATTGTTTCATTTTCTTGAGGATGATAAGAAGTGCTCTTCTAGTGATAAATCTAGAATTCCTTAGTTAGTTCTTCAATGGTCTTGTTCAAGAAATGTGTGCCTTGGTCACTCATCAAGATCTTCAGATAGCCAAACCTAGACACTATATGTTGAAAGATGAACTTCGCAGCAGTTTCTGCACTGCAATCCTTCACTGGTTGTGCCTCATATCATCTTATCAAATAATTAGTTATAGTAATTATATACCTTGCACCAGTCTTCTTTCTTAGCAGAATGATAGGCTGAATAAATTCACTCACCCATTCATCAAAAGCCTACAAATTTACCGGTGGCACTAGTCTCATCTCCTCTCTTCTATATGGCATTCTTGTTCTTTGACATACATCGCATGCTTGATATAATTATTTTGCATCCTTATGTACTATGGACCACCATAACCCCACTCTCAAGGTAGTGTAGTGGCTTTTCTTGCATAGTGCGCCCCTGCGACTTCTCCATGAGTTTTTGTCCTAATACTCCATGATTCATGTTCATGGATGTATTTGTGCAATACTTCACCCAATCCCATTTTATACAATTGTCCAGCAATCAATGCGAAATCAGCTGCTCGAATGACCAACTCCTTCTTTTGCTTCATAGTGTACTCTATGGACACTATTCTTTTAGTTAGAAACTCAATAATATCCACGAAGTGATCATCTATGAATTTAATTGCGAATAGTTGTGCATCAGGCAAGTTATCTTCGATATTTGTGGGTTCTTCTCCTGTCTCTATTATTAATAAATGATCTGATTTAGCATTCAATTTCCCTGACTTTACTATAAATTTGAAGTCATACTCCTGGAACAATAACAACCATTGACAAATATTTCCTCCTAAAACAAGCTTATTCATGAAATTTTTCAGCGTGGTGTGATCAGTGAACATTTTGAAATGTGCCCCCAACATGTAGTGCCTGAACTTTTGTAATGCATACACCATATCTAATCCCTCTCTTTCTGTCGTGCTATAGTTATTTTCAATGTTGGACAGTTTCCTGCTTGAAATGCTATGGGATGATCAATTTCCCTTATTCCTGGTTACGCTAGCACTACACCCAATGCTATGCAAGATGCATCAACATGTACATGTACCCTTTTATAAATTTTTTGTAGTAGCCAACGTGTCCCAGTGTTGTACGCAATTTTCTCACTATTTTTGGTGTTGATAGGTTCACAATAACAACGATATTTGTGGGATCCACCATTAATCATTGTTTAAAAATTACATGTCCCAACAGTGTACCAAATTGTGCATAAATGATGCACTTCTTCAAGTTCAATGAGATCTAGTATTGCCTACACCTATCAAGCATCATCCTGAAGCTTATCACATGCTTCTTTAATAGGCCAAAGACTGTCCAATAGTCGAAGTATACTTCTAGAAACTTGTGTATATATTCTTTCAAGGCCATAATTACAACTCTAGAAAATATAGCAAGTACATTATTTAGTCCAAAAGGCATCACTGTGTACTGATAAGAGCCCCACTCTGTCACAAAAGTCATTTTATGACTATCTTCTAGTGCAACCCTGATCTAATGGTATGCTAAAAATCCATTTGTGAAAGAATAGGCCTCATGTCCTCCTACATTGTCCAATACTTCATCTGTAAATAGTGTAGGCAAGGGCTGATGTAGGCATGCATCATTTGGTTTTCTTAAGTCAACACAAATTTTGACTTCCCCTTTTGTCTTCTTTTCCTGAACCACCATGGGACTTACCCATTCAGACTCCTCGACAGGTTCTTATCCCAGCTATTAACATTTTGTCTAATTATTCTTTCACCTTCTCCTTATATTTTAGACTCAGTCTATAAGGTCTATACCTGACATGCTTCGCATTCATATTTAGAGGAATCCTCATTACTCCCAAATCTCCTAATATTCTCTTCATATCTAAAAAATTAGTAGGTAAGAACTCATGATATTCATGCAAGAGATTTGATATCTTTTTTACTGTTTATTCATCCTGGTAATCTCCTATTATTGTGTACTTTGGCTCAACCTCTAACGTTATATTCACCTTCCTTGTCTTCAATGGCTTCATTATATCAGGCATCTCTATCTTAGATCCATTTACTTCGCAATGAACTTCTAACTCTTTGATGTCAATGTTGTGAGGTTCTTCATCCTCTTTGGTAGTGATATTATAGCATTCTATTATATTGCGTATCTGCGTAACCCAATCAAGTTGCCAAATAACTAGAAATTTGTTCTCAGAAATCTTCTTCTTAACTATATTTAGAGTAGCATCTATAAGTGGACAGTCATCTTCAAATCTAAATGTCATTATAAATCCTTCAACCATCTCTACCCACCTCTCAGTACCATGTTGAAGCTCGGTTTCTAGATCCAAATTCTGAGGAATTGTCTCCAAGGTATGGATGAAGCCATGCACCCATTCTTCTCACGAGGTTTCTCTCCAAGCTATCATACAGAGTTGTATGTGGTCTCTAGGATCATTCTGGCCATCCTACTTGTGTACGAGCTCTATTTCTAATTTTCCAAATATTACCCACATCAACCTTCTAATTTTTTTCCAATCTCTTGTATTCTTCTTATGATTACCCCACCATCTAGTAGGAGTAGCCCTCAATGCTTGATCCAGAGCTAACAACCTCTGACTTTCGGGTACATGTTTTTCATAATCTTTAAAGAAAGTATTTACATCACCCAAACTAGCATGTAAAGGTAAATCATGTACCTCAGCTGCCATACAGTGTGCTACTTTAGTGATCCTTGCACATCACCTTGTAGACACTTCATGCAACTTGCTCTTCCAATTTTCAAATTCCTCTTTTGAATCTAGAGTGTAGGAACTATCTTGCTCCCAAGTCAATTTTCCATCTGAAGTAGGGTTAATCCATTCTTATTCTTTATTTGTTATCTGTTAAATGTTGTCGATGTCATATGTGTTGTATTCTTCTCTGGTAGGTTCAGTATATATCTCCCCCTCCAATGGATCTAATGGCACAAAAAATATCATTTTATTTCTTTCAAATATAATTTTCCTTTTCTTAATTATAGCCATTTTATCAAATTCCTAATCCAATCCAAGCAACGCGAGGTAGGGATTATTGTCATCCATAATCTCAATTACTTCAAAGTCAGTGGAAGTGTGCACTCCATTAATGTTTACTATAATACCTCACAATCTAGCTAGAGAGATGAAATTCTATTGATTCATCATCTTCAGCAAGATAGTTGACCATTGTGTAGAAAATATGTGATAGGTTAACCTGATAATGCAATATAAATAAAATAAGAATACTATAACCTACTTCAACTATCAATTTGTGGAAGCTTAAAGATCAAGTTGAATAATATAACTAGAAGAAGAAAAATCAATGGAACAATACGCATGAAAATACTTTGGGGAAAGTCTCAGATGAAAACCCCACATTATTGTATTATCATAGCACTAAGGGCTACTCCTACTAGCTACTCACAGAGATCTAGCGATATCTCAGTACAATCCTCACAGATGCTCATAAGAAATCTTGGCTTCTCTCCAGCCTTCCTCTCTACCCTCTGATCTCCTATTTCCTTGTGATGTTCCTTGTGGATGATTAACCTGTTACCACGTGGAAAAACAAGCCTTCAAAACTGTGCAATCCTCAAGGATGAATCCTTGACTGCATGCATGAGTTTTCTCCATGAGAAAACACATGCAACTGATAGTAGACTGTCCTTGAACATTAATATCAACTAGTTGTTTCTCAGAATAGACATCCATGAGTTTCAGATGAGGGAACCTTCAGTTAACCAGAGTAGCACTAATTGAGTGCATTAATGCATCAACTGATTGTTAACTCACTATTAGTTCCTCATACAGTTTGGAACTAATTTAACTGGGATTAACTTAGTAAATTGAGTTAACTAATTACAATTCAAATATAACTCAATCTTATCTCCTTAATTTAAGGGATAACTCTTGCATGACTTCAGAAAGACTTCTAACTTGAATTTCTCCAACTAAATAGTTTAAAATAAATTAATTAATTATTTCCAAGAAGTTGTTAAGACTAAATTTGATTTTAATTCACAATTTAATTCAAGGAAAAATTAAATTGAAATATTCTTGTTGCCATATTTCAACACTCCCTCTCAACAAGAAAGGGATTATTTGCCACCCCGATCCTGTCTCTATGGAACTCAAATTTACACTTTGACAATGCCTTTATCAAAATGTGAGCATCTTGCTCCTTTGTTGAAATATACTACAATAACATGATCCTCCTCACTACACAGTCTCTGAGATGATGACACGGGATGTCAATGTGCTTGAACCTATCACAAAATACTGGATTCTCATAGAGTTTGATATAATTGTGATTATCACAATACATCACAGTTGGATCCATCCTCTTATTAGACAAACCAACTAGGATTTTCTACATCCAGATGGCCTCACATGTTGCCTGACTTGTAACCATGTATTATGCCTCTGCTAAGCTGAGTGCAACTGACCTCTGTTTCCTACTATACCAAGAAACTGTCGCCGACCCAAGGTTGAAAATCCCTCTTAATGTGCTCTTCCGATCTAATGGACTCCTTGACCAATCTGCATCAGTGAAGCCCTATAGCTTCACTCCCTTTGTCCATCTGTACCATAATCCATACTGAGTGTGGAGTACTAAAGAAAGGTATGTTTTTGGTAATTATTTCAGCATCTTTTCATTAGAACTTACAAACCTTTTGCATCATGAACTAGGAAAACGATAAGGAATTGTAATAAAACATGTGAGATTAATATGCAAGACGAAAACAGTGACAATTGTCATTTCCTTATGCAGAAAGAAGGAAAAACGAGAAGTTGTTGTTCCAAAGGAAAGGACAAGGATGGGTTAAGCACTGTCCCTTTGAAGGGGAACCGTATGCAAACAAGGCAAAGCAAATCAAAGTGAATCAGCCCTAGAAAGGAAGTGGAGATATCGGCTCGGCGCAGGAAAGAAAAGAGATGACTGAGCACTAACGGTTCGGCGAATCCCTCAGGATCCTTGATCTTGAGGAATCACTGCTTTAACTATTTCTGCACTTAGATATCTCTGCCTTCACCATTATAAAAGGGGCAGCACTGTTATCTTGAGTGGGAGAATTTGCTATGTTTTATGTAATTTCCTTTAAGATCAAAAATTTGATCATTGAGTCTCATTAAGAACTGATCTATTGTAATTCCGCTTTATGCATTAATACAAACTTGGTTGATATTTCATCTCTGAGTCTAGAATAACTTCAAGTGATGTACCCCTGGAGGCTAAGGGCCCGACGCTAGAGGACACTTTCTCCTGTACTATTACATTTGGTTTATGTGTGGTTTTCTTATCGACGTTATTTGGTAATCTGATGTGTTTTGTAAGTTTACATCACATGCTCTGTTATGTTTAATTCATTAAGGTTTCTAAAGACAAAACTATTGTATTGACTCTGCATCATATCATTGTTATTTTAGGTGTTGATATAATATTGTTAGTCTTTAGAGAATACTGTTGCTGTTTAATTACAGAGCCTTTGTGCTGTGCACTTGTTCATTAACATTACGGAATTCATCTTGGAAGTTATGTTCTTTGCGATTGTTGGATCTATAAACAATGTTGTTCTATTTTCAAATGCAGTCGTACTCTTTCTAACTGAGATTGATAACTGGATCAAATTACTCTTAAAGTGTGCCGTGTGTATATATGGTTTTCAACCGCTGTTATATAATTCATTATTAATCAGTGTTGTTCCAGTTTGGTGTGTTATTCAATCTGCCCTTAAGAGTGAAGGATTGTCGTTTGATTCCTGTAGATTACAATTAATGCATTTGATAATATAGACTAAGGTGTTGTTAGAGCCTAGATTTTCCTTAGGCTGAAAATGCAAGGTTCTAGGTCCACATCAAACCACGCTCAGCCTCATAGCTAGACCTACGAGGACAGGAGAGGGCTCTCTCCGGGTCAATCTCAGCAAAAGATGATCGATGAGGCTCGAGATGACTAAAATAGAAGCTAATTTTAAGCTAGGTATGAAGTACAAAGGTTTGATTTGAGTTTTTAGGAGTTTTTGTGTTGAAACAGGGAAAGGCAAATTTGGGCTTGGGGATGAGGTACAATTTTTGCAGAGGTCTATTTGGGGCAAGGCAGGCAATCGTCTTGATGCTTTGAAAGGGAATGAATGGGTAGATCAAACTGGTGAGGAGCTAAGGAGAGCAAGAAGGTTTCAAGGATTCTCCTTAAACAGGTGAAAACATTGAAGATCAAACAAATTTAAAGGTAGAGCATAACAATCTATGGATTCTAACTTAACACTTCATTTGTTCAATTGCAGAAGATGAGAGAAGGAAAATGATACACTTAAAAACTTACAATTACTGAGAGAAGCACACCATCAAAACATAAAGCCACATGGATCCCAAACAGTGTTGTGAAACCCTGGTCTTTCCTTAGCCAAAAATGCAGAGAAAATATGTACAATAGTATGCCAAAGTAATCCCAAGTGTCCAACCCTGAAAATGACTAAGAGAATACATGATATAGGCTAGCCCAACCCATTCCCTTGCCTCTATGGGTCGAGCTCATCATTCTAGGAACTGATCCAATTGATTCTAAACCAAGTACTGAAAACTAGGCAATCAAAACAACTTCCCTCTATATGTTAGGAAATTGATTCATTCATTTAATTTTCACTTTTTAGTTAATGAATCATCTAGACCAAGTAAATAAGTACCAAAATTACATCATGCTTACCCAATTACATCATGTTTACCCAATTACATCAAGATATATCAAAAATTACATCAAGAAGCAAAACTAGTCATACTGGCAGAATTTCTGAGCTCAAAGGTGAAAAATTGGGCAAAAATCACCTATGCGCCACGCCAAAATCTCTGTGCATCGTGCCAATTTGAGGCTGACTTTGAGGCACTTCTTGAAGTCCAAATTGAGCCCAAATGTGCTTGTTGGAAAGACCTTCCTGTCTACTTTCCAACCCAAGTGAAATATTCCAATTTGGTGTCCATTTGTCCCTCCAAACGTGAATTCTCCCAAGGCTACTACCTGTGTGTCAAAATAGGGGCAGTGAGGTCATTTTTTGTATGTGTTTTGACCTTTTGGGGACCCAGAACTTGATGGAATCCTTAGGTAATCCATGAGCATACATAAATTTCCATAACAAACCCAGAAATATAAGCTTTTTGATATTTGGAGCTCCCTAGGAGAAGCGCACGCCACGTAGTCCGGCGCACAGGGAGAAAAAGCCTGTTTTTTGCCCCGAAAATTTCAAAATGAAAAAATGTGCTCCAAATTCCTTGAAATTTGGGCTCTACCTTGTTCATCAAATGTCATGCTGGGTCAAAGAGGCCTCAGCCAAGATTTGAAGTCGATCTTGCTCTTTTTTCCTCTTTGGTCTTTTTGTCGTCTTCCTCAATTTCGCCTTTAGGCTCCTGATCCGAGCCTTGGAACTCATATTGTGTTCCCTGTAATGAAAAACCATATGCCTAAATAATGCATTGTCCTTGTCGGCCTTTTCTAGGAACCTCTCCAGGTGGATGTTGATTCGCTCAAGCCAAGACTCACAGTTATCATTAATCACTTGCTCCAATGAAGTGAGCTCAATCCTCCTTTGTTGGGAAGCTTGGCGATTCTTGTGGATGTTTTGCAACTCCATGATCTCCTGCTGGTCTTCATGCTGTTTGTTTCTCTGCTCTAAGTATTTGATGATCCACTTAGCCCTCTCCAAGTTGAGGGATAAGGCATTGATCTCAATCTACTGCTTCTGAATGACCTCTCTAAGATATGCACTTTGCGGGCCCCTGTCGGTATCATCATCCTAAATGAGAATGAAGCCAGTCTCTTGCTCACCTGAAGGCCCCCTCCTCCTGCATAGGCCTCTTGCCTCGGTCCTGTACCTGTACTGGTGCTACTGATGATGGCAATGAGACCCCTTCCACCCCAGGTGGAGATAGTACTCGTCATGCTGCTGCAAACAATCCCCTCATGCCTCTCTCATAAGTGACATATGTCGGCACAATGGTAGTCTCTGCCTCCTAACCTCTATGCTACTGTGAAGGTTCACCCAGATCATGAACCACCTCCTGATGAGCTACTGAAGCTGTGAAAAACTCACGAGAGATGAAGTCTTCCCATGCGATACCCTACAGGCCAAGTTGATGCACAACAATGATCTTGATGAGTGCATAATGATAAATGATGTTGTGTTGCTATGTTGGACTCTTCCTCCGCACAAGAGTGGTCATCCTCTTGATGTTTTGGTACATAAAATATGGAATTTTCATGAATTTCAATATTGTGAAATGCATCAATAGCCTGATATGGTATGCATAGAGGCGCGAGAAACGACCTTCACAACTGAAGTATCTGATGATGAGTCTCATCAACGGTGCATAAGATTCCTTCAGAAACTAAAATGGGAATACTCTCCTGAGTTGCCTCAAATAGCTAGGCCTGATGTAAGGTTCATAGTATGATCTATCCAGCTGCTGCCCCTTGTTCCACTCTTCCCCTATGTTCAGTATCCCGGTGGCCTGAGAGATGGTCTCTGGTGTCAAGGTAAAGCCTACTCTAGCAAGAATAACATGATCATCAAGCAAATGTAAAACAAATAACTGAACTAACTCCTGATGATGCTGAATTTGAGCGATCATCTCACAATATTGCAAGCATGACCTCTGCTAAAAACATGTCATTGCAAGCAGGCAGGCCTGCAATTGAGTTAAGGAGGTAGGCTCTTCTCTGACATGTCTACCACTCTTTCGCGGCCTTCTCAACACATTAAGCTCAGCGGATGAGTCACTTTGAGTTTCTACTTCATATTTAGATGAATGACTAGAGGAAATCACTGCTGATATACAAACTGCCTTGAATGACTGCTGATATACGAAACTACTGTTAAGATGTGTTGAAATCTCCACCAAGGGGAAATGTAACCAAGGATGTTAGGAAAGGGAATGATATAAAGGGATGAGGGACTTATGGGGAGGAATTATGTTTAGGGGCATGTAGGAGGGTTTTGGGAAATATATATATGAGGTAGGGTTTGGGTGTTTTGCATTTAATAATGGGTAGAAGGGAATTGGGGATAGGGATGTAATAATTTTTAGGGGATAGGGAGCAATAGGATTTGGGGACAAATGGAGTCAAGGGGAGTGTTGGATACCTATACCAATAGGTTTCATATTTCATGATTGGCAAATACTAGTGCCAAATATGCTCCATTTTGCTGCCACAAAGGTTTCATATTTACAAGAAAAGAGAAGGTGTATATATGCCTGCATATTCACAAAAGTTTTATGGATGACCCAATAGTCTAATCTGGATCATGCCATGTTTTCAATTTATGTTGTAGAATAGAGAAAGAAATCTATCCAAACTGTTTAATCTTGGCAGATCAGTAGCTAGGTAGAGAAACTAAGGTTCCCAACTGCTTAATCTGGGGCCTTGGAAGGAATAAGGGTACTATTAGATAGGAAATGAAAGAAAAAAGCCAATGCAAAAGAAAAGGCACACAAAGGGTTTGCAAGTCCAAGTGCACCCTCCAAGAAGGAATAAAAAATGTTAGGCAAACTAGTTGGGTAGGTAGATAGGGTTGCAGAAGTGGTGTTTCTTCCAAGATCAACTTTGCTAACCATGTACAAGCAAAGTAACACAGTGGAGCATGACTAACTTCCTTTTTCATTTGTATATCACTCATTACTAACACCCCTTCACAAGTTGTATACATAAGAGAAACTTAAGGCTTTGTGATGGTCCTTATGGCCTTTAGAAGCCACATTTCTTGTGCAAAAATCTTTTCATTTTGATCTACTCTTTACACTAAGTTGTTTTCAAGAAAACTTGGTTGTACAGATCCTCATCCATATTTTCCCCCCACATCAACAGCTAACTCTATTATTTAGTTCCCTATACTTCATTTCCCCTATTATTATAAAACCATGGTGTATAAACCCCACACACTGTATAAATATCCCCTCCTTGGCACTATAGCCATAATTTCCACTCCCTGGGAATTTAATTAACATCTGGTTAAGGTCAAGAACCCATGTTTAACCCCTTTTCTCCATCTGAACCCATCCCCCTACCCAAGTCTCCATTTTTGCCTGAAAACCCTTAAAGAAACCCTTTTGACCCCCTTATACCATTAAATGGTAGAAATATCATGAAAACATACCTTCCCCACCCTATCCTAAGGTCGGGAGCCAATTTGCGCCTTTTCATATAATTTCATTAGAACCCCCTTTTGCTAAAGTTTTGCCCTCCCATACTTTGTATAAAAATTTGCATGAAATACTTTGGTTTTCACCGTTTCCTAATGTTGGCGGGCGAAATTCATTTTATTAAAGAAATTCATTCAAAACTATTGAAAACCATTCATAAAGTGGAGGGTCCCGCCGGGCGCGTTTGCCGAAAAATAATATTTTATAACCCGCCCACTCACTGTTATCATCCGTGCAATTGATCGACCCGATGACCGCCCGATCGCGGCCTTCCCAGATCTACGGCCAGCAGCAATTTCGGAGGGGCCCGACATCCGACAGTTAACAAAGATCGAGTTTATTTGCCGTGCAGGTTCATTGCCCGACAGCCGTCCGATCATGCGCCCGCAGATCAACAGCTCTTATGAATTTCGGAAGGCCCCCGACGTCCGACAGATACCTTCCAATATCTGTCAGACGCTTGCGTCACGCAGGGACACGCGTCGCGGCCAAACTCCGTCGGAGCCCCCTCTGACAGATTCCTTGCCGTGCAGGAGGGGGCCCGATATGGCAACACCTGTCTTTCCCACGTCCCCACCCTGCTGTTGCCCACGTCATTGCCACAACCGCCCACCTCGTCCCCCATTCGCCCACCTGGCCGCCACCTCATCGTCCCCGTGGACTGGTCTCAGGCCGCCACATCACCCGATGACGTCATGCTGACGTCATCCAACCCGGGCCCACATGCTAACGTCATGCTGACGTCACTCAAAAAATGTGCCAACAAAGCAAAAAGGCCATATTTTACGGTCTTTTCGCGTTTTTTTTATTTTCTGTGAAAAAGACCTCTGCGCTGTCTGCATGCACACCACGACGAACACTCTACCAGCCAACTTACGACCATCCGCCGAAGCTCAGAGCGCCAACCCAACCGCTATTTCGTCCCAAGCTACTGGTTAAATAGGTATTTGCCCCTTCATCTCCTCGCAAACTGGTTTTTTTCACAATTTCTTGTAACATATACCTGAACCCGACATAAAACTGAAATTTCACCGGAAAACCAAGCATATCCTATCGCCCCTGAACAATTTGAGGTTGAATTACATTGGCGGACCCATTTTACACTTCAATTCTAATCAAAAACCTTCTCTGTTCGCGCAATCGTGAACCCATTAACCTGCTCCTAAATTGTCAAAGGAGATCTGTTAAACTGTATAAGAAGCCTTCTCAGAAAGCCCTGTACTATCCTATTCTGCTGTATAGCAATCCTGCTGCTCTCTATTCCTCTCAATTCCATTTTCCTATTTAGCACGCTCATCATCTCACCAAAAATTTTAACAGACATGGATACCCCTTCAGCATCAGTAGCCCTTAATGTTACTCCCTTGAATGCTCCTCAGAGAGAGCTGGACTGGCAAGATTTGGCTGACCTAGATTACCAAATCTCAGAAGACACCCCATCCAAATGTACATTTCACATTCATTTGTTGAATGAACTCAGGGCTAAGCACAGAGATGGAACAAATATCCTTGGCATTTGGGAGTCCTCCCTCCCAATCTTCAAGATGCCTCAGGTCAACCGGTTCCCTGACCTCATCCACTTGTGTGCTGCCTGTTATGACCCTGTGTAGAGGGTTGTGCTCAACCCACAAGGTGCAGTTGTATTTTACACCACCCCTGAGGCCATCAGCGAGATGGTCCAATTCAAAACTCAAAGGAAATTGGTTCCTTTATCCCTGCTGGACCTAATCAATCAAGGAACCAAGGTACTCATAGAGGCAGAGATCCTAAAGCTTAATTAGTTGTTTATCAAAAAATCTGACACAGTGCTGCATCCTACCATCTTTGATGGCTATTTAAATCAACTGGGCCTGGACCTAGCATACATGATAAGCTCAGTGCTAGGGTACAGTTCAATGGAGTTCATAGAGGAAACTGTGCTAGTAATGATGACAATGTTTTCCCCTAGTAAGGCCCCCATTTGTTATGACTATGCTACATATATCTCTGACAAGATACATGAGAAATTTCTGCACTTATCTAGAGAGAGGGTGTTTAGATACACCTCATATATTTATCATCTCATTTTGTATCACCAACATGAGAAGTTCTCTTTTGAAATCAAGAGAACGGATGCAGCAGGAAACCCAAGATCAGTGGTATACTGGAGCTCAGCCTTCCACCACCGTGCATATTCACCATATACATATACTGAGTTCATAGACTTATTCATTCATCCAGCCTTGTCTCTGCTCTTGACAGCACCCCCTCCAAGACTCTCTGATGAAATGCAAAGGATTCTGGAACTGTCTAGTGCCTACAGCATAGGAGATTGGTACTTTTACCAGCATCACACTGTGATCAGAATATATGGGTGTGAGCTGCGCCCATACAAGCTGCCTAGATTTGTGCCCATGAGGCTCTTTGCCTTGGATTATTTCAGGCAATTCGACAATGCCGATCAGGTGCACTTTGTAGGAAAAGGTAAAAAGGCACAACTCAAAGTTAGAAACCAGCTAGGCCACTTCATCCTAAACAGAAGAGAAGGATGGAAAGAAGTAGATAGGATGTTGGAAGGCCTTGGCCTAAAACAAAGCTTCCTTTGGAAGCCTTATGACCCCAACAGCTTTATATCCTTGAGAAGACAGAAATGCAAGCTCTCTAGCTATGAGCATGAGAGCATGTTCCACATTCTGAGACATGCTAACCAACCGAAGTGGAGAAGAAACACCTTAGAAGAGCCTGTGTCTCAAGAAGAGCTAGTTGAAAGGGCTAGAGGGCATTTATTAAAAATGGCTGACTTGGAATGTCCTTCTCAGGTGCCTGCTCTACCAAATCCTCAAACAAGAGCATCTGCTTCATTCTCGGCAACACAACAAGAGGCAGTACAAGCTACCAATCAAGGGCAGAGTAAGGACAAGGATAAAGTAATGGAGGAACAACAGGGCCAACAGGGCCAAGAGGACCAACAACAACAGGGCCAACAGGGCCATTAGCAGCAGCCCCAGCAGGAACAACAACAAGCAGACCAACAGGGTCAGGACAAGCAGGAAGGAGAGGCACAAACATCTACCCAAGAAAAGACAACAACTATGGCGCCTCCTAGACAGGATTCCAGGGTAGACTCCTCCATCCTCCAAACCCCTCAAAGGGAGGATATTAGCAAGAAAAGAGAGAGGGAAACCCCCCTCACAGAAACATCAGATAAGCGGCAAAGACTGAATCCCTTCTCAGAGGAGGAGATGCAAAGTGTGGAGACTTCTGCCAGCTCCCTGCAGCAGGAGCAAGATAAGGCAGCACTAGGAGAGGTGAGCTCCTCAGGGCAACAGCAGAACACAGCTGCAGCTATAAAAGAACAGTTTAAAGAGGCCAAACAAAGGAGTGAGCCAATAAAAATTCGGCTCTACAATCACCTGTTAAATATGGCTCCTGCAAATCAGCAAAAGCTCATGGCTGCCTTTGATGTGCAAGAAGGCAAGATGACCATGAGCCACTTCACTCCTACAGTGCAGCAACCACAAATAGCTGCAGATTATATCAGGACTAATTTGGAAGTCCTCTCAAAAGACATCCACCCCATCGATCAGATTGAGCTTCACAAACAGACGGGTGAGATGGTCTATGCCATTCTGACAGACAAGACCTTGATTAATTACAGGCTGCAGAATAGCCTAAACAACACTGCAGCACAACTTGAGTTGGAGAAGGCATCCTCCCAAGCTAAAGATAACAGAATCAAGGCACTAGAAGAAATAATCATAGAGTTTGGGCATGACCCCAATGACGTTAAGGCAGTACAACAAGTCCTTAAACTGAGGGATGCAGACATGGCTGCAATAAAAAAGAAATTGAAGATTCCCCCAACTCTACACCCACAGACAGATGAGGTTGCCCAGTAGAGGCAAGAAAAGGATGCAGCTTCATTATTGATGACATTATACAAGGAGCTGATAGAAACACAGGAAAAGCTGCAAGATACAGAGACCACATTAGAAGCAGCATTACAAAGGAGGGAGGCAGGGCAATCTTCCAAGTCGCCTACAGAAGCAATAAACCTTGAGGAGACCCCTCAAGATACTGTCCCTCCAAAGCAACAGGCACAACAGGATGCTCCAGGCACCATAGCACCAACCACCTCAGCACCAACAACAGAGCAGGCTGAGAGCCTGGACATGCAGAAGCTGAGACAAGAAATACAGGTGCTGGAGGCTCATATGTCAGAACTCAGCCAAGCCCAGGGCAGCTTAGCAAAAATAAATGAAAAATATGATAAGTCTAAACAAAATGTGGCTGAGAGGGAAAGAGAAGTAAAAGCTCTGAAGAAAAGAATTGCAGAGCTAGAAAAGGAGCTCAGTTTTGATAAAGTTACAGCAGAGCTCAAACAAGTTATCTGGACCACCATTGGACAATCAATAACTAACCAATGGGAGTACATTGAGGCCATATATGAGAAAGTGGCACTCATTAGTAGAGCAAGAAAAGAACTGCACAGAGCAAGGGCATCTCTAAGCAATATGCCTGAGATTGCCCCCAAGATGATTGAAGTGCTCAATTACATGACAAGTTCCCAGCTGGGGAGAATGGGAATTGGAAATAGGACTGAAACAATCTCTTTAATCAAAAGAGTCCTAACAATGAAGAACCTAATTCAGACCCTGGACAAAAGAATCCAGGATATGCAAGCTGACATAAATAAATTCCAGAATAGGTTCTTCGCTCTGCAGGACAGAGGGCTCCCCAGCTTGTTAGAATCAGGAAAATTACTCTCACATGACAAGTATGTCAAGAGAGTAAGCAGTTTTGCAGCAATACAGATTGCTGAGGCACCAAGTACATCTTCAGGAGCAGGCCCAGTAATAGGGCAAATTCTTTTTGAAAGATTAGATAATTTGTTTTTTATTAGAAATGAAGTCACACACTTATTTGATGAGCCCCCTCACTTCTATAAATATACAGAGGCTGATGAGACCTTGGGGTCAATTTTGAAACATCAGCTGCCTCCTCCAGACACATGGCAGGAATTAATAGGATTGCTTTTGAATCAAAGTTAAGTAATCACATCTTTCTCTTCAGCAAAAGGTTTGTATTACATACACAGCTGGACAAAAGATACATCAGCAGGTATGAAGACGCCGAGCCAACTCAGCATAGGTACTCGGCCGCAACAACAGCATCAGCAAGCACAGGTGGCAGGGCCAAGAAGACACAGAAAAGTAACAGCTGCACAACACATCATTCAGCAGTTATGATAAAGCCGCTCAACCGACTCCGCAAACCCCAAAGGTCAAAAATTACTCTGACAAGAGTTAAGAGCTTTT
>APFE031572763.1:26136-46226 GCA_000404065.3 Pinus taeda
CTTTTTCTAATAACAGTTTGGTGGCAATACCTACATGGATATTATGTGTGCATTCACATGTCTCTGGTTGTTTTGGTGATAAAGGGTAGCTACATTGGCTTCATCTGGGTGTTCATTGTCTTGCTTAACTTGTGGCATATTTTATTTATTTATTTTTACTTTTTTTGTTTGAGTTTAACTTGTTTTCTATGTGATTAGGTTTCCATTCTTAATAGGCATATTCATACCAAGAAGAAATGCAGAAGCAGGGAATATGCATAAATAAGATTAGCCATTCAAAATAAGATTCTTTTTGGATCATACCTACCCATTTTGGTCTCCTTACTTGTGGAGGAAATAGGAAACGAGGGAAAAGTTTCACCGCATTTTTTATGTGATTTCTACCAAAAGGCTTTTATTAAACCATTTTTATCATCTTCCCATTCACATCTTACCCCATTTGAATCTTAAACCATTTTTATTGTCTTCCAATTGACATCTTACCCCATTTTACCCATGTTCTTCCTACCTCCTTCTTGCCATTCTTCTTTTGGGAATCACATCCTCTTAATTCCTTATGTCGATCTTTTATGTTATGTTATAAGCAATCTTCTCTTCCCGCATCCTTTTCTTTATCCTTACTTGCCTTGTTCTTTGGGATGGTCCTTTTAAGGATTCTTTGGATACAATTTGAAATGAAGCTTTTAACATTTCTCTTTAGTGTATTCATCAATGTTGCAATGGGCCCAATGATTCTTTAAATCCTTTCACTTGTGCATGATGGTTACATTCCTTTTTTTGTTAATCTCATTTCCTTTTTAACCCTTTCTTATTTATTTTCTTCAAACCACTTGCCACCCATTATTTTGGTCACCTTTATGTGAAATTCTTTCTCTAAATTCTTTTTCTCATTTTGAAATTATATAAATATAATTATAACATAATATAAACAAAATTTTATATCCTATGAGAATTAAATTTATCTCGGGGTGAGTTTAATTTCTTTCATTTGGTAGTCTATTAATGAAATCAAATGGAACCATCCTTCAATATTTATCTACATTTGGTAGTGTAACATGACTTGTTATTGGCCCATTAACAGTTCTAGGCAACGATATCTATCATTGGCCCATCGACAAATCCATGCCAGTACCTACTTCTTAAATAATAGAGGTATCGATCGAGTTAAATTTAATTTCTCTCATTTCGTAGTCTATGAACGAAATCAAATGGAACCATCCTCAATCTTTATCTACATTTGGCAGTGTAACAAGACCTACTACTAGCCCATCAATAAATTCAGGGCAACAAGATCTGTTATTGGCCCATCGATATATCTAGGGAAGTACCTACTTCTTAAATAATAGGAATATTTATCAGCAAACGAACTAAGGAACATAACCAAACTACAACTATTTCACATAACCCAACCCATTTACTCTCGTGCTTAGTCAATATGCTCTCGTGAAAAACAGAGCAAGTAAAATAAAAACAACCTAGAGCTAGAAGAGGAAAGTCCCAGATCCACGGGCAGAGCCATCCACCTGAGAGTCAAAAGTGGATCGAACCCTGTTTAGATAGAGCATCAGCCCACAGATTCTGCTCCCAAAAAGCATGCTCGAAGGTGATGTTGGAGAAAGAGGCCATCAAATTTGAGCATTTTGCAACCAATGTCGTAGGGAAGGCACAGCCCAATCTATAACTATTTTGGAATCTCCTACCATGTGAATTTTGTCAAATAGTGAGCCAGGAAGCGTCCCCCAAGGGCCAATACCTCTACCTTGAATTAGTGCCCGGACCACCAAACCAGTAGAAGCAGTAGGCAAGTGATGAACTGATCTCAATGTACGCCCCTCAGCCGCACTTACCACGTAAATTTGGCCTTGTTGCCATCATGCATTGCAAAAAACAACATTCGGTCTTGTTGCCATCGTGCAGTACTTGGTAGGTGCCACGGTAGCTGCAATAGCTCGTCCCGTGGCACCTTTGCTCTTCTTCAATAACAAGTTCAAACCACATCCCTATCATCATGTATATTTTCCGTCAAAATCCATATAGATATCCAATTGCTTCTTCTTATGTAAGCTCGAATTTTATTAAATTTTATCGCCTTAGAACAATATAAAGAAATAAAATATAAGCGCTGGTTAAAGGAATTTAAGTTTAATTCATGAGTTGTATTATAGGAAAATAATAAATTATTCTAACCTCTATGAGGTTAAAAATAGTTTATGGGATAGATTGCTTCTTCATTTGCTTGATGTATTTGGCCATTTTTCTGTGAAGCTTCAAAATAAATGCTCCCAACTTTTCGACAAACTTCTCGCTAAATAGATTATCCCTTGATGTATTTGGCCATTTTTCTGTGAAGCTTCAAAATAAATGCTCCCAACTTTTCGACAAACCTCTGGCTAAATAGATTATCCCAAGAGCTAGTTGCCAACATATTTGCATAACTTTCCGTGTTGTCTTTGAAGGTTGGTTTTGTGGATAGTTTTCAGAGGTGGTTTCATGGTCTGCTGCTAAAATTTCTTTAACAACATTGTCCATTTAGGGATTTTGTTTGTTAAAATTATATTATTTCAATGCGTTGCCTATTGTTATGTTTTTTAATGTTTTAATTATTTTTTCTTAATTTTTGTGTTGGTTTTATTTAAAAGTGTATTTAGTGTAGAGTTTGTTATATAGTTTTATTGTATTTAATAATTAAAAAAATAATTTCTTTATATAAAATTATAAATTTAAATGTACAGGGTTATATTATAAAGATTAATTACTACTATAATGGATTAACGATAAAGTTTTGAAAATTTGATGGTAATTTTTTTTGTAGGTTTTGTCTAGTTGTAGCTTTTCTTCTCAACCCTTCAACTTTTTCTATACAAAATGTCAATGGAAGGAGTAACACTTCTATAGCAAGATAGTTGAAGGTAGTAGTAGTTCTAAACAACCCTCTACTTTTAGCTCAATTCCGGAATCCCAATGGGGCTCAATTCAATCTTCACCATCATATTATCCAACTAGGGAAACTACAACCTAGTAGTTGCTTGCCAAATACTACAATATAGCCCAAATTTGAGGTTTTGTCTAGCTATAGCATTTCTGGTTCTCAACCCTTCAGCTTTTTCTATGCAAAATGTCAATGGAGGTTGTAACACTTCTTCCTATAGCAAGATAGTTGAAGGTAGTAGTAGTTCTAAACAACGCTCTACTTTTGGCTCAATTTCGGAATCCTAATGGAGCTCAGTGCAATCTTCACCATCCTATTACCCAACTAGGGAAATTACAACCTAGTAGTTGCTTGCCAAATACTACAATATAGCCCAAATTTGAGGTCCGCTCAAATCATATGGGAGAATATACACATGATATGCGAGATCATGTACTCATCCGGAAATTTCTAGGGATATGGCCTTCAAAAAAATCCCACTCAATAAGTCCAAATCAAGTGGAAATGGAAAGGTCAAAACAAGCTTGAGTTCAATGCCAAAGGTTTTTTCACTATTAAAGGATCAAACATGGGTATTTGAGAATGACCCATGGAAATAACACAAACTTTGTTCCTCACTATGAATATTCAAAAATGGTTTAGGTGAGTAACTATTTATGAACCACATTATTGGGGAATGCCCATAATATATGCTTTCTTTTATATTTTTCACATTTTTCTTATTTTTTTTCTCTCTCCTCATTTATTTTAATGCAAAACGTACCCCACTCTATTTTTCTTCCGGTTATCGTTTGACGTTTCGTTTCCCTTTCCCTTCCCGTTTCTAGTAACCTAGGTCTTCTCTAGCCGCATTTTAAAAGGAAAAAATGAAAAATCGGAGTGATCCTCTTTTAGACTTTCAAGTTTTATTCATGCCCTGCATTAGACTTGGTGCCTGAGCTGCATTTTACAACAAATATTTAAAAATTCTAAAACTTTTTGCTTGGAAATTTACTTGATGAGCTGCATAATTTATAGAAATATTTAGAAATCCGAATGTGAAACCTTCTTGTCTGAGTACTAGAATTTATAAAGAGTTGTCTTTTCAGGTGAATCTTTCTTCTCTGTAAATTAAACTTCATTAAAGAAAATTCAATCGTTCCATTTTTAAGGAATCGTTCCATGGTTTAATAATTTAGTATTTGATTTGGTTTGACCGATGACGATGGAATTTAAAGAAATATTATAGTTAATTTAAGCTTTCTTTAATTGGGTTTTATTTAGATAATGGTGATAAATGATTATTAAATTATTTGATTTTATTTAGATAATTGAGATAAATGATTATTAAATTATT
The DNA here is from genome assembly GCA_000404065.3 of Pinus taeda. NCBI lineage: Eukaryota > Viridiplantae > Streptophyta > Pinopsida > Pinales > Pinaceae > Pinus > Pinus taeda. The sequence goes on from APFE031572763.1 coordinate 30,402, forward strand.
TAATTTAAAAAAAACGTAGGTACGTGAAGTTATGTGAAGATAGTTAATTTAGGTTTTTTTCAATTAGGTTTTATTTAGATAGTTGGGATAAATGATTATTAAATTATTTAATTTTAACAAATAAATGGAACTTTCTTCGAGGGTATAGCAAGAAATTTGAAAAAGAAATACTAAAAAGGCAAAGATTTGAAAAAGAAATACGAAATACTAAAAAGGCAGGATTGAAGTCTATTTTTAATTGGAACAACAACAAAATGTTCATTAATTTGTAATATTATCACATAAGTAGGGAGGATATTTTCCAAATTATTATTGAATTTTTTTTTGCAACATTTACATAAAATATAATTTTTTCTTCTTTATTCTTCTTAATTTTTTTTCCATAACCAAGAATTTCTTATTAGAACTCCCATGCAAATAAAAATATCGAAAGCTATGATGAATCTTCTATTTAGTTAATGATTTTTTTTGGTAAAGTGCTTGTATTTCTAATTGTATCCAAGTGCTATTAGAATTAGAATGCCATTGTCTTTGGAATTAGCGTAGAATCTTCTATTTTATTTAGTGATTTTTTGTAAGGTGTTTGTATTTCTAATTGTGTCTAAGTACAATTAGAATGCCATTGTCTTTGGAATTAGTGTAAAACTCAATGCCAAGTAATTGCTCGTATTGTCTTTGGTAACATCAACCATGTCTTTATGTTATTTATACGAATTCAAACAATGGTGTTATATGTTTTCAAATTGTATAGATGCATGAACATTATGAATGTAGTCAAATTTAATACCAACTTCCTATGCATATGATTCTCAACCAAAAATTTGGTATCAAACCCTAACCCATCATTGGTATAAATTCAATCCATATGTTATAGGTAAAGTTATAACTATGCCATATCTTTTACTATAGAGTAATATCTACCATAAATCCATTATGATACATAAAATGAATCACTCACAAATTAATATGTTTATTATTAGTATTATTATTTTTAATGATATAATAAATAGATTTACATAGCACAATGAAAAATAACAAAAATAATCATGTGTTTCTTTGATATTTTTTATTATTTTTATTTTGATTAAATTGTATTATTATTTTTATTTTGATTAAATTGTGTTATTAGGGATTTTTAAATATATCAATATTATCCAAAACTTAAATATGGATTAATCTCCGTGATTTACATGTGGATTAATCTCCCTAATTTATAAGTATCCAGGTTAATAGAGTCGAATCACTTCAATATTAGCTACTAGACCTCCTATTTAAACTCAAATATCCACATTAATACAAATCCAATTACCCTGATACTCCCTATTAAATTGTATATAGTTTTTTCAAATTTGTGAAAACTACTCTCTAAAATAATAATATAATTTATAATTATAACATGAGTCAATCATTGTGTTTTATAAGGAACTATAAATGTTTTATATTGAAAATCTATGATTGGCATTTGTTGCATAACATGAGTATAAAAAGGCCTTTAAAACTGAGCCTCTTTTGCCACCGGAATGGAACCCGTGAACCATTTTTTCCACAGGAATGGAATCCAAGCTTGACAACTGATAATAGTAGATAATTACATTACATATTTTGCAGGATATTAGCCAAAACACTCCTAAAACTGTAGTTAACAAACCTGGAACACATTAGTAGTAAAGTGGTTAGGTCCAAGGGATTTGCCTCTAGACATATCCATTACTGCTTGCTCTACCTCAGCCGGAGTAATTTCTCTAAGGAGGGTCGTGTTTTGCTCGTGAAATACAAGGGAGGGAATATGATGGGAAATTAGCCAGAGGCAATTGTATGCCTAGGATTGGACTCTCTATTTAGAGGTTCTGGATATTGATCAACCTCCTATTTCTTTTAGGTAATGTAAAGTTATATGGTGGAGTGGCTAGGAGTGATGTATTTCCCTGAGGAAGGAGTTCTCACAAACTATCCTTATCGATCAGTGTTCTGGCCGTGCCAATAAAGAGAGCAGGAGTGGTACCAGATCTAATGACTCGTAAATCCAAAAGCACATAAAGGGCTTCATTGAGGATTTATCCGAGGATCTTCACTGGGAAATAACCAGTTCCACGTGTCTCAATCTTCATTGTCAGGCAGTCGAGGTTGTCAATTTGATACAAGGCCATCCACCATCCATTTCAAAAGGTCGTTGATTCTTCTTCAAAGGAAGATTGCAGCCTCCCCATCATAACGGTGACCTACTTTGATTGATCTAAACTAGGATTCATTATTTTTTCAAATAGAAAGGCAACGATCCCTTTGGGATTTTGTGAGGAGGTGTTGATAAAAGGATGTCAGATCCCTTTGAGTGTCATTTTGGGTATCTAGTTTATTACCCAGGTTGTATTTAATGCAAGAGATATAATTGTGATGATGGTGTTGGGTCATTGAGTGATGAAAGAACTTAGTATTATTTTCACCGTCCCTTAGCCATCGCACTCTAGATTTTTGTTTCGAGAGGATTTCTTCCTGGCTGTGTTACTCTCCAAACTGTGCTTGAATTGTAGTTTTATGCAAAATGAGTTCATTTGTGTGCCCCTCCAAGATGATCCTCTGTTGAATATGTTGCATCTGTGTAGTGAGATCCTTTTGATCTTTAAATATGTGACCAAATTCCTGGTTGTTCCATTGCTTCAAATGAGCCTTAAGGAATTTTAGCCATTGGTTAAAGCAATGCATAATGGAACCATTATCTATCGAGGCTTCATTCTACAACGTGGCAACAATTTCCTGTAAGGATGGGTGCTTCAACTAGAATGGTCGAAATTAGAAAGGACGATTCATGGGGGTTTCCTTGCCAATCTAGTGTTAAGCATATGGGCCAATGGTCTAAGCCATGACTAGGCAAGATGGAAGCGTCAATAAAAATTCCTGTAATCATTAGGGATTCAACTATGAGAAAGTGATCTAGGTGGGACCAACTTGTAATGACTCACCCCTCCTATTGTTCCAAGTATATATTTGATTAGAGGTTTACAGATCATCCATCTTCAGAGAGTGGATTGTCTCCATGAATATCTCTGAATCAACATCCAATCTACTTATACCTCCTTTCTTTTCATCAAAAGACTTTATAATGTTAAAATCCCCAACTAGAATCTAGTACCTATCTCTTATTAATTGATGAATGGCTTGAAGACTACACAGAAAGGAGGATTTAACTCCCTAGAGGTTAGGCCCATAAACAATGGCGATATAATTGTGTGCAGTTGATCCTATCGGTTGAAATTTAGTAGTGAGGTTTCTTTGAGTTGAAATGAAGTCACAGAGAGTGATTTCAGAGGGTTTGCAGAGGATTCTTATTCCCTATGATGCTACTTGAGCCTCAATTGCAATTGAAAGGAAACCTTTCCAGATAGTGGCTGCACTTATTGATAGTTGATCACTTGAACACTTGGTTTTTTGAATCATGATAATGACAGGTTGGTCTTAGAGCATTTTACTTTTGACAAGCTTGTGTTTTATTTTTCCATTCAGGCACCTTACCTTCTACGAGAGGACTTTCACTGAGTATTGGAAGGGGTGGGATGGAAGGAATCCATCATCAAGTTAATCCTTCTTGAATTTACCAATATTTCACCTAATTCTTATAGTAGTTGCTTGTTGCTTCCACAATCTCTTTTTTATCCTCTTCACAAGATTTGGGGTTCTCTTGAGAGGGATTTCTTTTAATACCCAATGAAGAAGATTGAGTGGGCTTACCTTAGAATTGTTGTTTTTGGAGCTCTTAGGATCTGATATAGGCTTTGGTTAGGAGCTGGATTCACTGATGCAAAATAGAGTTTGGGTCTTTACCCTCCTAGGCTGCTACAATGGAATGTAAGTCAGTCTTCTAGATTCATATCTTCTCCTTCCACATCTTCATACATTGCCCTAGATTTGTGGATCATTTCGGCATCTTCTGTTGCATTGGCCTTATCATCATTATCTAGTTTTCTTTTCCAGAGTTCTTCCTCTGCAACTTCCAAGGGTTTATAGGAATGGGCCCTTTGGTATTCTTACTGCTTAAACTTAGCATCTGTAGAGTTCATTGTTGGGTTGGATAGGATTGCATATCTACTGTTGGTTATGTGTCCCTTTGTAGATGTAATCCCTATTGATTTCTTATTGGATCGTCTTTTGTTCATGATCCTTCCAAAGCCATCTTGATCCTTGAAAGATGGATATGAAAGGAGATATGCTTGTAAGCCATTGGTTGATTCTAGATATTGTAATATCGTAGATGGGAAAGGTACATTTAGAGGGCATTCTCAGAAGAGATGTCCATGTTCATGACACTTTTGGCATCAAAAGGGGATAGGGGCTCAGATATGTTCATATCAACACAATCGTTGCATAAGAGTTGTATTGGCCCTACTTAGTAGCTTCCTAAGTCAAAACATATGACCCCAAAGTGTTTCCTACTGTGAAATTTTCTTAATTGCAACAACTAGAATTTAATCTTCTATGTACTACTGCTATTTTCATAAATAATAACAGGAACTTAGAAATAATGCACACACACAAAATTATTAACACTAGTATTTTTGGACAAATTGTCCCTAGAAAAACCCCAATGTGGGGAAAACTAGTTCAATAGATGAGGGTTTTATTATTAATCCTAAGCAAGAGAACTACAATTTTCTTGCCTTTCACTAGCAAAGCTTCGGAAATTATTTTCTCCACTGGAAAAATCAATCTGGAAACACTAGTTTCCCTTCTATAAAAACTCATGGCCTCCACTAAGTAATTCACACTCCCTGCCTACTATATGTACTGGATGATATGGAAATGCGTACGGACCTCTTTGGAACTCGCACTACCTACAGAAATTCATTCTGGTAATGATTTATGCCTCTTGCAACTCAATTGAGCAACTCGAACCTCCTCCAATACATATCTTCAACAATTGGAAATTGAACTACTTCCTAGCTATGCACATTGGCTAGTATGGCCTCACTACAAAATAATTCGGCCTTCCTTCCTCTATCTGGAAAATGGAAATTACTAAGAAAAATTCCTCCGAAAGTCTTCTCTGCTAAAACCCCTTTGTCAGTGTCTCCCTCGCTCACACAACACCCTTACTTATCTCTGCAATTGGGTGATTCAAACTCCTTTATATGTCTCCAATTGACCCATCAATTTGCTCTTATAATCTCTAGTTAACGAATCAACAACCATGATATATTCACTTTCGATGGCTAAGATCATATTGACCCCATCAAGTGACTTTGTTGGAAGTCTCTAGAGAAAAATTGATTTACCTTGAGTAATATGATTTAATTAACTAGTTTTCTTAAGTTAGACTTGGGAAAATATTTAATAATTGGCTAATTAATCTAATTAAGGTATTTTCCTTGGAAACATTTTTGAGTCTTGGAGATAATTATCCTCCTGTGTTCCTTAGCTTCTTAGACACCAATAGAGACTAGAACACTTGTCTGAGCTACTCGAAAACTAACACTCCCTCTTAGTGAGGAAGGTGCTCTCCACTACTTCCAACTTAACCCTGAAGAAGACAAACTTTGCCTTACCCAAGGCCTTCGTGAGAATATCTACAAATTGTTGATTTGTGGGAACACATTGTAGCCAAACTGATCCACGCTGTACACAATCCCTGATGAAGTGGTATCTGATGTCTATATGCTTCAACTTATCATGAAACACTAGATTCTCAGAGAGCTTGATGCAACTTTGATTATCACAATAGGTACTAATCAAATCCAATTGTTGACCCAACAATGCCGCTAGCAGCTTCCGAAGCCAAATAGCTTTGCATGTGGCCATGCTTGTTGCCATGTAGTTTGCCTTTGCATAACTTAGTGCCACAGAATTTTGCTTCATGCTGCACCAAGAGACAACCCTTGATCAAATACTGAAGCAACACCCTGAGGTGCTTTTTTGATCCACTGAACTGCCTACCTAGTCTATATTTGTATATTCCATGAAACTAACAACATCACCTCGAGCATATCTCAGACCATACTTGAATATACCACGTAGATACTTGGTTATGAATGTGTACAACCCCCAAAGGATGGAGGGTAAACTCTTGTTTCTTGATTCACTGCAGAAGCTCAGGGAACGTCAGGCAAAATTCCCCTGGATCTTGGGGGTGATTTCAATATGATAAAAAACATTGTCGGAAAAAAAAGGAGGAACTAGAATTCTAACCAAATATTCTTGTGCTTTTCAAACCTTCATAGATAGTATGAAGCTTGTGGATATCACTATGAATAATGGTACCTTTACTTAGAACAATAAAAGAGGAGGAGAGTCTCAAGTGTCCTCTAAACAGGACAAATTTATAATTTCAGAAGATCTTATGATCAAGGAGAAGGACATAGTTGCGAGTGTTCTTCCCTTTGGAGGCTTGAATCACTGGTCGGTTCAACTGGACATTCAGGGTATTGGAAAACCTAACAATAGACCTTTCAGATTTGAGAATATTTGGCTCTCCCACCCAGACTTCTATAACAACATTGCTATATGGTGGACAAAAGATTTGGATATTCAAGGCACAAAGAATGTTCCTTCTTCAAAAAAGACTCAAACACATTAAACTCCAGCTTCAGGAGTGGAATAAGAAGGAATATGGCAACATTTTTGAAGAAAAAAAAATTGTGGAAGGAAAAATGCAGAAACTCAACCAAACCCTGATTACAGAGGGTTTTGATAAGGAGCAGAATGAACTGGAAACTAAATATCATCAAGACTAGGAGAACTTATGTAAGTAAGAGGAAATTTTTTGGAGGCAGAAATCCAGAGTGCAAAGGCTAAAAGAAGGAGATCGCAACACCAGATTCTTCCACAGATCCACTATGGCAAACAGAGCTCACAACAAGATTTCTAATATTAAGGACAAGAAAGGTAACATGGTCAACATGCATGAAGAAATCGAAGTTGAGCTAGTTCAGCACTTTCGGGGCCTTTCTCAGGAAACCTGCACTAACAGAGATCAATATATCTGGGAGATTTCTAGGCATATACCTAAGCTAGTCTCCAAAGAAGACAATTTCAACCTTAGCAGACCAGTGTTAGAAGAGGAGGTCAAGGAGGTCCTTAAAGAGATGCAAAATGGCAAGATACCAGGTCCGGATGGGTTCAATGTAGACTTCTTCAAATCCTGCTGGATTATAGTAAAACAGGACATTCTGAACGTGGTGGAAGACTCAACGAGGGATAAAACTATCTTGAAGGCACTTAACACCACCTTTATCACCCTGATCCCTAAACAGGATGTGGCCCTAACTCTTGAAAGGTTCATACCCAATGCCTTGTGTAATGTTGTCTAAAAAATTATCTCCAAAGTGGTTGCCAATAGACTCAAACCCCTTCTTCCTACCCTGGTGGCAGCGGAACAGTCAAGATATGTGTAAGGCAGACAAATCCTCAACAACATCATTCAAGCTCATGAGGTGGTTCACTCGTTGACAAACAATAAGAAAGCTGGTATGATCATGCAACTGGACATAGCCAAAGCCTATGCTAAGCTAAACTAGACATACATGAGAAAAGTTCTTGTTGCTTTTGGGCTTGATCATAACTAGATCAGATGGGTTATGGCCCCAGTCACTTCACCCAGATTTTCAATCTTGGTTAATGGTTCACCCTCGGAGACTTTCACTCCTTCAAGAGGCTTAAGGCAGAGAGATCCACTCTCTCCCTTTCTTTTTATACTCATGATGGAAGGGCTGGGATGAAAAATCAAACATGCCAAGGTAGTGGGTTTGGTCAAAGGTCTCCAACTTTCTGAAGAGGGTCGTGCTTTAACACATCAACAATTCCAAAGGGAGCTCCTCCCCTCAAAATATTTGGGAGTTCCTTTCACTGCGAAACCCTTACACAAGAGCATATGGGAACCTGTTATTAACAAATTGCAAGGCAAGGTCAGGAAATGGACCTATAGATCTCTAAATTTGGGTGGTAGGTTAGTGCTAACCAAAGTTGTCCTTCAATCCATCCCCGTCTTTATGCTATTTGTTCTCCCAGCTCCTTAAAGTGTCCTACATCAGCTTAGATCCATTCAGAGAGACTTCCTTTGGGGTAAGGGGGAGGATTGTAAGAAATGGGCCTTGGTAGCTTGGGATAAGATCTCCAATCCTAAGAGCTTTGGTGGGCTAGGTTTGGATGAACCTGACTTACTCAGCAAGGTTCTAGGTGCCAAATTATGGTGGCGATGGGTTAAAGAGACAAAGGCACAATGGGCAACCATTTGGAAAGAAAAATATGCCAGCACTTGGCATAACCATGATCTAATAAGAATGTTAGGTCACAGAAAGGGCTCGCGCATTTGGAAAAAAGCCAGGGATAACTGAAGTTTGGTCCAAGGAAACAGCTTCTGGGAAATTAAAGAAGGAAATCTCAGCCAGTTCTGGGAGGATAGATGGCAACAAGAACCTATTTTATTAAACGAAGACCTAAGGGATCTCAAGGAAAACACTGATAGCAATAGACTTTCTAAGGTGAAAGACTTTTGGGAGCACACCAATAACAATGATAAATGGAGAATCTAGAGGAATTTTGATTTTAGGGATAACAACACCCTGAAGGCTAAAGCATAAACTCTTAAGGAAATGTTAGATCAGATGAAGATTATGAAATCTGAGGGCCACGATGAGCTGAGATGGGGCAACAATAATGAGGGGTTTTTTAACCTCAAGGCAGCAAAGCTCATTCTCCTTGATGTTAATTCTCAATTTCCAGACAAAACTTGGCTTAACCTTTGGAGACACCGGGGCTGGATGAAAATTAAACTTTTCATGTGGCTCGTTCAGCACATGAAAATTCTGACCTGGGACAATATTAGGAAGAGGAGCATTTTGGGACCTTCCAGATGCCAGCTTCGTGAAGCTCATGAGGAAACTATGGAGCACATTCTCAACAATTGTATGTTCTCCTCTAGTCCGTGGGACTCTTTTGCCTTTATTTTCCATCAGACAGATAGAGACAAAAATAACATCTACAACACCCTGACGAACAGGAGGAGAGATTTTTCAGACAATGAAGTTCTCGCCATTGCTTGGGCCCTCTTTCCGAGCTTCATTGTTTGGAATGTTTGGAAAGAGAGGAACAACCGAATCTTCAAAGATGAAAAGAGAAATTCCCATTGCATTTTTTGCACTGATCTTAAAACAACTCAAGGAAACAGTTAGCACCATAGTGCGAAATCTCCCCAAGAACCCTCCTTCGGCTATTAACCTAACAATTCTTTGTCAACTAGGCCTGCAAGGCATCTCTCCTCAGGGTCTGGATAGAAATCTTATCTCCCTGAGAGATGCAAATGATTTCTGGCATCCTCCTCCAAAGGGTTATCTAAAATACAACATAGATGGAGCTTCAAAAGGCAACCCAAGTACAGCTGGTTATGGAGGGGTGCTTAGAGATGAGAATGGTAGTGTCCTCTTCATCTTCCATAATCATCTGGGACATGCTACTAATAACTTGGCGGAATTGATGGCTATAGAGCAATGTTTGGATTTCCTGAATCAGGAAAACAGGCAAAATGTGATAGTGGAGGCTGACTCTGAACTTATTATCAATTCGTTCAAGAAAATTGGTGGGGGTACTAAGCCAGAAAAAGTCTCAAAAAATTGGAGACTAATTCAGGGCTTTCAATGGATTCAACACTACCTTCAAAGCCTCCGTACAGTAGGATTTAAGCATGTCCACAGGTCGACGAACAAATTGGCAGATTTGCTAGCGAACCAAGGGGTTATCAGCACAGAGAATAGAGTGGCATCAAAATGGCATGAGCTACCTCAGAGCAGGTTAAAGGCGGTTTTACAGGAACAGGCAGAAAATGCTAAGTTGGAGTTTAGTGACAGAGCTTTGGACCAGGAATCAAATTGAATCGACCTTTTCATTTAACACCTGCATGTGTCATCAATATCTGATAAACAGTTCTGTGGCATGGAGAAAATCTTGTCTGCTCATATTCTCAGAGTAAGTGAGAGGAAGATCTCTGTTTATCATGAGGAACGAAACAAGTCCCTCATGTCTTCGTTCAGTGACAAGCCTCTCATCTTTTCAGGGTTCCAGGTTCATGCGAGGGAGATCCACATGCGCAGGAAGAGCCCTGTTTTTTCCAGATGCCGAATTTTTAAGAAATCGGAGTCTCAGCATGGAATACTGCCTCCCAAGCGATTTCTGGATGATCGCACCGCTTTCAATTGGGAAACGGATTTGGAGATTTCACAACGATGCCATTCAACCTCCAACACGTGGCAGGGAGAGGGTTCTGAAAACAACCCTTCATCACACACTAATGTCAGACCATCTTGTCCAGTGCGATATCAATCTCATCTGTTGGATTTAGTTAATGGGGATCAACAGGTGAGTCAGATCTTGCAACTTGGGGGGCAAGACCATTAAACTTTGGTCTTCTTGACTGTGCGATTTCTTTCTCGGCCGTCGCTCTTAGTGCTTTTTTTTTGGACGGCTCAGATGGTTCGGGCTTTTCCGATAGCGGTGAAGCAAGAAAGTTCTCAGGCTTTCTGGGAGCCAGGTTACATTTTGGTTTGTTTTCCTTGGGTTAAGGTTTTCTTTGTAAGGCTAAAAGGTTTTGACCTGGGTGTCATGGGCTCCACACCTGTAAAAATTGTACATTATTTTTAGGTTTAATGAAATAGAAGGATCCACACTTTCTTTAAAAAAAAGAATAAAGCTTGGAGGTTAGTGGATCCTCCTGCAGGTGTCAAACCCATTGGTTGCAAATGGGTGTATATGATTAAATACAAAGCATATGGTTCACTTAATAAATACAAGGCAAGACTTGTAGAAAAAGGCTACGCTCAGAAGGAAGGTGTTGACTACATAGAGACATTTGCTCCTACAACAAAATGGGGCACAATTAGAACTTTGTTTTCTCTTGCAGCTCAGAATAGCTGGAAGATACACCATATGGATGTTAAAACAACTTTTTTGAATGGCGATTTGAAGGAGGATGTTTGTATGTTTCAGCTTGAAGGTTTTGCTGTTAAAGGCAAAGAGCAAAAGGTATGCAAATTGGTTAAGGTTTTGTATGAACTGAAACAAGCATCTTGTGCATGGTATGAAAAGTTAACTGAACACCTTCTCAAGTTGAATTATAAGATATTTGATTTGGATGATGCAACTCTTTTTGTTAGCAAAATTGGAAAGTCAGATGTATATTTGGCTGTGTATGTAGACGATTTGATGATCACAAGAAACAATGATGACTATATAGTCTCCAATAAAAATTAATTATTGAAAGTTTTTGACATGACAGATTTGGATTTATTACATTATTATTTAGGGATTGAAGTTGCTTAAAAACCCAAATATATTTTCATTTCTCAAAAAAATTATATTGGACAGATTTGGGATACAGGATTGTAATCCTGTTGCTACTCCTATGGAGCAAAATTTGAACCTTACTTCCACTGAAAGAAGTATGTTTGAAGATCCAACAAAGTATAGACAACTTGTTGGAAGTTTAAATTTTCTAACTACTAATCGACTTGACATAACTTTTGTTGTAGGGATACTTTCAAGGTTCATGCATAAGCCATGTGAAGGTCATTGGAATGCAAAAAAGCGAGTGCTCAAGTATTTGAAAGGCACTTGAACATATGGCATCAAATATTCCAAAGTTGTAGATTTCCATCTCACCAGCTATTCAGATTCTGATTTTGATGGAGATAAGGAGAATGGAGTCTCTACTTCTGGTTATTTCATGAGTCTTGGATCAACAACCATCAGTTGGAGATCACGCAAGCAATATGTTCTTGCCGATTCTACCACCAAAGCCGAATATGTTGCAGCAGCTCAAGCTACAAAAGAAATCATTTGGCTTCGCAAAATACTTGAAGACTTGCAGGGGAAACAAAAGGCTTCAACTCCACTACTCGTCGGCAACTATTTTGCAATTCAGTTGGCCAAGAATCCGAGATTTCATGATCGAAACAAGCATATTAACACCAAATATCACTCGATTCGACATTATGTAGAGGCCAGTGATTCATCTGACACATTGTCCTACTTCAGAGCAGATCGCAGACATCTGTACCAAGCCACTGGGACGTGAAAAGTTTGAAAAGTTCAGAATGTTACTCGGCATGTCAAATGTCCCTTCAGATTAAGGGGGGAATGTTAAATAACCCTTCAGGATTGTTATTGTATATTGCATAATATGTAATTAGTTTTACATTTCACTTTTACGGTTAATAAGTTACCGAGACACAACTGTCTCATAACTAGATTTCAGATGTATAAATAAGTAATTTTATCATTAATATGATGCTCTTTCCTTGTGCTCTTTCATTGTGTTCTTTCATTATGGAGTTTATTTGGGCTTGTACAGTTATAATATATGGTGGTCCCAGTCCCTGTCTTTTCCGTGATAAGCCTAAGTTTGATATTGTTGTATCTTTGACTCCTACTAGGGGTTACTACAATATAAGAAATTGATTCTGTTGTTGTTGTTCGATCTCTAACAGTCCCTTTGCTATATAGTTAAACATAGATCTCCTACTGTGTGTGGGAAATTATGAATCAGCGGGCTTGGTTGGAATTGCGGCCTATCCACATGACCAATATATCGTTGCCCCCTCCCAAGCCACAGAGTTGAGGTGACGGTAACCCTGGACAGTTAATGGTGTAAACGAGTGTCCCAATTGTGGCCTACAACTTTTAAACAATTACGTGTGGCCACAGATATGAAATAAGCTCTACCTTTGAGACGAATGATAGATCTAAATCTCTTGGACTGAAAATAAGCTTGATCTTTGTTAAGGGAAATACATCTCAACCCGTGATAAATACATTTGTACCGTAAGCCTGCAAAATTATTCGATGTTAATCTATTTGATAGATATGGCAATATTTTTGCAAATATCAACTAGGGTGGATGTGGATGTGAATAAGTTACCGAAATTGATAGATTACTAGTTGGGGTGATTATCGAAGATCATTGAAAACCTAGTCTCTAAATTATTTTCCAATAAACCCTCAGGCTGGCAAGAAAATCAGATACCACTGTGAGATTCTGAACGGGAAAATAATCAACATATCTGAAATGTTTTAGTGTTCTAAATGAATTATTGATAAGCCAAACATAGAACACAAGAGGCCTAAAAGAAATGCAACCTTTATTTATAATATTAACTAAAGAAGATAGTACATTCCTATACAAAATATTGGAGCCCCTGCAATCGCATGCATGACTACACAACAAAAGAGAAAACAAAAGACTGAAGCAAAACCGTGGATTTTGAATGGATCCACCAGACAAATCACACCCATAGGATTTTCATCCCTTGGATCAAACTAGAACTGACCATGCCAAGTTCTCGTGAAAATAAATAAGATAAATAAACTTGAGATGATCTAAAGGCCTAGCTCCTATCCCCTTTTATAGGTTTGATGGACTCTCTAGAAATCATATTTTACTATTTTTCCTTGAGAAACGAGACAATTACCATGGGTGGATACCACAGGTAAATACCACGGTAAATACAATGGGAAAATTTCGTCCACTTTGACCATATAAAAAGAAGAGAATATTACAGCTTCCTTCTTCTGATAGGTCATATTCCACCATGTTCTTTTCTCTATGGATGTGCCAAAAAAATTCCTCTTGAATTCGTTGTTCAACAATCTTATCCTCCCCATCTAGTGTAACACCACTGAATTTGACATCAAACAATACTCAGTTTGAAAGTACTAAAGACTTTAACGTAGATCTCAGATTTAGTCAATCACAATAATCACTTTGGAGTCTCCAAAATATCAATCTTTTCAATAGAATATATCATAAAGCCATTTAGCAGCTTATAATTCCCTAATAAAGCCAATAACTTTGCTCCGCTCTAATGTTGGTGGTACTATACTTGTTCAACTGTATATATTACTGCTTGCTTTGTTTATTCCCTAGCCACCCCAACTTCTCTTCCTGTTCTGACTTTTTTCATTACTTCAAGAGGTTGGTGAAGCAATTGTGTGCCCCAGGGGGTTAGTCTCCATTCCATCTAGATAAACCCTTTTCATTTCTAAACTTACCCACGAGAACCAATTTTGATCAAAATCAAGAGCCAAGATTTTGTTAAAATGAATATGCAGGCAACAGAGCTTGCTCAAGGTATGTAGTGTAACAATGCCTAGACGTGGTCTATGATATAGGGAAAGCTAGCACCCAAATCTGCTTCAGTAACTTTGAAGGGCTTTACCCAAATCTACTTCAATAATCTTCAAAGGGGCTAGTTGGCATTTTGATCCCGATAATGGTAACACTAGAATGGTTACTGAACTCACAACTTGCTAGGCCATGACTGTTGCATTTTCCATGTCTATGCATGCATGGAAAATGTGGGAGTCATAGCATTAACAATATTTTAGATATCGTGTCAGTTCCATCACTTTTCGAGTTTCATAACTTTATTTTCCTTTAGATATTACAAATAGGGTTGGAATTTGACAGGGAAAATGCCCATCAAAGGGTCTTTTACCCGTTTTTGGCATTTAAAATTTTTTCAAAACCATTTCTTGTGATGCGTTATAAACTTTATAAAACATATTTTATTATTATTAATAATCTATCCCGATGATTTCTCGGGAAAAGATACTTTGTTAGGATATCACTTGTGGAAATTATTCTACATAGCCCTAACTTAATTGGTTGACCTCTTGGTGCTAAAGTAGTGACCCAATTGATGCTTAAATGTTTGCAAGCATCTCAAGTATAGTGACTCACATCCTTCCAGGAGCATAAAATAATTATGTATTTTATGTTCTTTAAACTCATCGGCTTCCATCTCATTCATCTCCAATTTACCCTTAGACTCGCTCTTTTCATTTGTGATTTGAGTTTGAATTTCCATTCTCCCTTGTCGTCCCGAAATTTAAACCTCACAAATGTCTCCCTCCATGACTTCCAAATCTTGAGTTCTGAAATCCCCCCACCATTCAATCAAATCATTTGAAATCAGAGTCTTAGAAATACATCTCACACTTGTCTCCTCTTCATTCCTCCACATTGTCCTCGTTGCCTGCCTCGCTTCTTCACATACACTGTATTACCAGAAGGGGAGGCAAGTATTATTATTATTTGGAACCATTATCTCAAATGGGAATACAAATGGACTTCCAACAACAATTTATTCAACCTAATCTTGCAGGCACTAATTCTTCTCTGAGAGAGAGGAAGAAGAATATATAAGGAATAAGGAAAACATTCCTTCATTATCCTCTTATTCTTCTAGAATAAGGAGAAGCTTCAAATAAACAATCCATTAGCGTTTGCAACTTGAATTAAAATTCTGTTACGACTTCCAATGAAGCCCAAAATTGACTATTAGTGAGGATAGCACGAGCTAATTTACCCACCAAGAGAATTCACATGATATCTTGATGTGGAAAACATTATTTACTCGAGGTACAATGAAACGATCTCCCCTCCATCAATTTTTTCTCAATAAAGATTTCTTTCGAACCATCATATTCATTGTAACACTAAATCTTATGATATATGTGCTTTGTCTTTATATATATGTTTTTACATATCACGGGTCACAATATGTCCTTTGGTTTTCGAGTTGTTTTTTTTTTTTCGAACTTGGGAGGTGGTAATCACATGTTTCTTAAAATGGGATAAAGAGTATTTTTTTATTACAGGCTTCGAAGCGCTTTCGGAGTTAATTATAAATTATTATTTTTTTATGTGCTTAAAATTAAAATGTATCTAAATTACATAAACTTACACCGAATTGTAAAATACACCTTATAAATTCTTAAAAGAAGAATCAATCATTATTTTATGATAATTATTTTATTTATGCTTATGGTAAAATAAATATTAAAATATTT
>APFE031572763.1:50543-61550 GCA_000404065.3 Pinus taeda
TTTATTATTTTTATATATCAATATACTTTTTGTTATTTTTAAGTTAATCAAATACATCATTTTAAAATAAATTCTATTTTTATATAATTTTTAAAATTGAATTTTTATAATTAATCACTAAAATTAACTAATAAAACACATTTTAAAATAATTTTGCCTATTAAATTTTAATTAATTATTATAACAAACTACTTTCTAATAATTTATTTATTATATGCATGGATTAAATTCTAATTTTTAATTACTATGACAAACTACTTTCTATTAATTTATTTATTATATGCATTACTTTTTAAATTGGATTAAATTCTAATTTTTATATAAAAATAATTATGTAAATATATAAAATCTTAATTAAAAATAAATACAAATTTTACCGAGACTTTTTATCCAGATATTTTCATTCATTTTTCGTTCGCCGTCATCTTCCACCTTTACCTAGTTTTATTTTCGGACCAGTGTCATGGATTAAAGGTATCTCCGGATGATTTGGGCACTAACCTTACATAAGTCACGAGTTCGAAACAAGGGGAAGAATACCACCGAACAAAAAAAACAAAAAATAAATCTGAATCCGATGATTCCTACTTTAACCCTTTCTGCAATTTCAACTCCTTAATAACAGCGCAGGGGAGTTTGTGTCAAATAATTCTTGATGTTAAATTTCATTACATGAAGGAAAGAAGGAATGCAAGAGTTTCTTATTGTGTTGTTCGCTCGAAAATGAAGTAGCTGTGGAGAATGTGCAGAGAATCAAGTATGATCGAAGGAATCATAATGGATAGACAATAAGGACCACCCTCTCATCTTACAGGTATGTACACATTTTACTTTTCAGATTATTATTATTTTTTACTTTGATTCCAATGATATGACTAGCGGATAGAAAAAATAAGGGAATAATTGTGTATGAATTCTCCAGGGTATCACTAGCCCGTAGAAAAAAGAAGGGAATAAACGAATAATTGTGTATACTATCTATTGGATATAAATTTATTGCAATGTATTATTAGCAAATTTATTATTATAAATAGAAAAATGAATCTCAAATGACACTCAGATGCATCTAAGCAAATTTATTATTATAAGTAGACAAATGAATCTCAAACGAAACCCAGATCAAATAGCAAGAAAGCACAACAAATTCGGTATAAATGAAAATAGATTTCTGATAGATTCCTTTTTCCTATCCTGGCATCTCCCCCCTCTGAATTGAGAATTCCAGTGGTCATCCATTTCTAGTTATATTATGTGCGAATCTTTCGATAATGCATTTCTGGTTAGATTGTTTGAGAACGTTTCGATATCGCCGGCAGGTTGGGGTCTCGAATCCCTCGAAGGTCATTCCCATGCGTGCATGACTATTAATTTTCCATCGAAGTTTCTTTAAATTCTTTGACACTTTATTATTTCTTTCTTTAAATTCTTTGACACTTGACTATTAATTTTCTATTAAGGTTTCTTTAAATTCTCTTTGACACAACATCTGAGCCTGTAACTTGTCACTCTAATCTGCGAGGTTTCTTTAAATTCTTTGACGCCTCTTCTGGCATCTCCCACCCTCTGAATTGAGAATTCCAGTGGTCATCTATTTCTGGTTATATTATGTGCGAACCTTTCGATAATGCATTTCTGGTTAGATTGTTTGAGAACCTTTCGATATCGCCGGCAGGTTGGGGTCTCGAATCCCTCGAAGGTCATTCCCATGTGTGCATGACTATTAATTTTCCATCGAAGTTTCTTTAAATTCTTTGACACTTGATATCGAGGTTTTCCATCGAAGTTTCTTTAAATTCTTTGACACTTGATATCGAGGTTTCTTTAAATTCTTTGACACTTTTCTTTCTTTAAATTCTTTGACACTCGACTATTAATTTTCTATTAAGGTTTCTTTAAATTCTTTGACACAACATCTGAGGCTGTACCATCGAAGTTTCTTTAAATTCTTTGACACTTGATATTTTTAAATTCTTTGACACAACATCTGAGGCTGTACCATCGAAGTTTCTTTAAATTCTTTGACACTTGATATCTTTGAGATTTCTTTAAATTCTTTGACATTTTTCTTTCTTTAAATTCTTTGACACCTGACTATTAATTTTCTATTAAGCTTTCTTTAAATTCTTTGACACAACATCTGAGGCTGTAACTTGTCACTATATATCTGCGAGGTTTCTTTAAATTCTTTGACACATTATCTTAGGACGTATCTTCTCACTATATATCTGGCAGATATTTTTCAAGGGGCCACCGATGTGCGTTCTCAAGATCTTAAAAGAATACTGTTTTGGTTCTGGTTTTTTCTGGCGCCCTCCTAAAATTCCAAGATTTCTGCTGGTTTAATAATGTATCTTGTCACTATATATCTAGCAGATAATTTTCAAGGGGCCAGCGATGTGCGGTCTCAAGATCTTAAAAGAATACTGTTTAGGTTCTGGGCTTTTTTTGGCGCCCTCCTAAAATTTCTGCTGATTTAATAATTTTGTATTTAATTTCTGTAGCATGAAGTTTATGCTCGGCAGATTTTTAGAAACACTATTTAAGTTGGTTTTATTTATTTAGTTTTTTAAAAAAACGCTATGGTCTAATAATTTTATATTTACTATTACTCTCCCTGGCATGGAGTTTACACTCTCACACTTTCTTTATAATGGGGTGTGAGCCTCGAAGATCACCATAGTTGTTGGGTGTGAGGCTATTAATGTTATTGACATTTATTTTTTTAATGAAAACTAATTCTCTCAATTTTAATTGACATATAGTTTCTTCAATGTCTTGTCTTTCCAACTTCGAAGCGGATCTATGCCATACATTTTAGGATTTTCATAGCTATTAGAAGATTTATGATGTCTGTCTTTCCAACTTGGAAGTTGCTCAATGCCATACATTTTTAGGCTTTTCATAAATGTATGATTTTCCTTGAAAATGAGAATTTCATAAATTCTCATTTTAAAAATGTAATAAAAAAAATTGTATGATCCTTTATAAAAAATATAAAGGATATTATTTAAATGTATATTAATAATTAATATTAAAATTAAATACTATAATTAAAAATTTTAATTATTATAAAAGAAAATATAAAATAAATAAAAATTATATTATATAAATAAAATTATAATTTCATCATCATTTGAAATTAATAAGCTAATTTTGTTTTATAATAGAAAAAATATTATAATTTGAAAAATAATTTATATAAGCTCAACTATAGTACTAATATATAACTTATTTATTATAAAAAAATGAAGTTAATTTTATATTTTAAATAATAATATATAGTGAGCTTGGAGGCTTCTGTCCAAGCTTTTTGAAGCATAGGAATAAAAATCTTAAATCAAAATAAATAATTTTGTTTCTTTAGGTGCAATAGACAATGTTTCGTCTGGGTGACGTTAACCACCCATCAACCACCACACACCATCATCAATCATGATATATATATATATATACACCGCACCACACCAACCATCATCATCATCATATATAAATATATATAATATATATAACTATATATATTTTATTATATATATATATATATATATAAAATTAAAAAAAATTATTGCGTTGCTCCCTTTCGATTTTGAGAAGTGTGCCAATTGGGCAATGATAAAGAATGTATAAACATTAAGTTATATTTTTTTGGTTTTTTTAATGTTATTAAAAAGTAATTGTCTCACTACATTTTAATTTGCGAAAGGTGTGATGAATTTTGTTGGGATTACTTTAAATCGATTTTGAATCATTTATATAAAGAAAGTAATGATATAATAGATTAGGTGGTGGTGTACAGAATTTTGTATTCTTAATTTTAAATAATTATCCTATGATATTATTTTATTTTTATACTTATATAATTTATATAAAGAAAGTAATGATATAATATATTAGGTGGTGTATAGTGTTTTTGTATTCATAATTTTAAATAATTATTTTACAATATTACTTTATTTTTATATTTATAATTAGTACAAATAAAGTATATGCTTATTGTTAAATAATTTTGATGTTAATGATTTTGTAATTAGTATAAATAAAATATTATTGTTTTTATAATTAATATAAATAAAATATTTCAATAAACAAACTAATTTATAAAGTTGAAAATTTAAATTTAAAATCAATTTTAAAATAACTAAAATGTTGAAATAGATTTACATATTTCATAGTGTAACTTAAATTTAAAATCAATTTTATAGAAATATAATTTTAAAATACAAATTCAATCATAAAAATGATATTTTATTAGTGTAAATTAAATTTAAAATAATTTTATAATATTAATTTAAAAATACAATTCAATTATAAAAATGATATATATTTAAGTTATAATAATATATTAAACTAAAAGCATGAAACTTTATTTATATTTTAAAATTTATTTATTTATTTTAAATTTGAGATTTTATTCAAAAAAAATTTAAATGGTAGAGATAGATCTACATTTTAAAACAATTCAAATACATTATCTTAAAATAATTTTCATATTAATATTTTTTTTATAGTTTTTAAAATTGATTTTTATAACCAATCCATGACATTAATTAATAAATCAAGTATAAATAATGATGAAACTCATCCAAATCTTAAGTTCATGTGAATTATAATTATCCAAATCATATACTTAATTATAATTCACATCCCATTAAGTATCCCAATCCCATCCATAGGGATGTGGCTATCTGAATCCGAATCCCATCCATGGTTAATGCCTTTAAGATTCAATCCTTCTTAGATTCTGTGCAATGTTACAGTTATAAACTTTCAACCTTTACAGTTATAAACTTTCAACCTTTAGCTTAGACAGGGTTATAAACTTTCAACCTTTAGCTTAGATAGGGCCAAGCCTGTGGTCCAATGGCTGCCTGCTGTGGTTTGGTCCTATAGATTTTAAGGTCCATTCTACGTTTCGAGTTTTTCTTGATTTCTATCCATAACAAGAAAAGTATATATAAGAAAAATATAGATATAAATTGAAGTTAATAATTGAATAACTCGAAAATAAGATAAGATAAGATAATTATATTTATGTTTAACTAATAACTATAAAGTAGGTCAAATAGACTTGAGTACAATGATATCAATACAATGGGGGAGAACTAAAATGTTTCCTATAAAAATACAATGCATGAATATAAAAGGTACAATACAGGAACATAAAAGATACAATGTATGGAATGCTCTGATGGAGAAGATCTAGGAGCTAATCAGTTTGAGGATCAGATTCATCTCTCCTAACATTCGAGGCTAACTCAAGAACACTCAAAAAAACTCCACAAAGTTTGTTGGTCCAATGAAGCGCTGGTGGGAGGTGCACATGTCCACTAAATCATTGTCCGGGGGAGTTCACGCATTGCTAAGGTCTGTAGGACCTAGTCCGTCTCCCAGCGACGGATCTGAGATGGATTTGCTGCTGAGATCTCATGTGGCCGGGTGAGGTTCAACAGATCTCATGTGGCGGGGTGAATATCGGAAGGCCTTTTTAACCGAACTTTACTCCACGTAACATTTATTGCAGCCTCATATGCAGCTTTGAACAATCAACGGTGGAGAGCGATGGAGTAGATCGGATGAGGGAGGAGAATATCGGAAGAGATTTTTTAATTGATATTTACCTTCCGAGAAACTGTCAGAGGGTGATGTCATGCCTCTGCCACGCGTCAACACTATATTTTCTCGGGTCGCCTATGTACAAAAACCACTTCACGCAAAAACGGTACCGAGAAACTTACCGCGGGTTTATGATTTTACTTTGGTAGTTTTGGGCGTATTAAATACTGCGTTGAAATTACATATTCAACAATTTGTCCAAGGGGCCAGCGATATGGATTCTCGGCAGATCTTAAAAGAACACTGCTTAGGTTCGGGTCATTTCCGAAAATTTCTGCTGGTTTAATAATTTTGTATTTTGTATTTAGGTTCGGCAGATTTAAAAATATACTGTTTAGGTTCTAGTCTCTTTTTAGAACGCTTTCTGCTGGTTTAATAATTTTATATTTAGTTTCACAGGCACGGAGTTTACACTGTCAAAATCTTTGTTGGTTTAATAATTTAGTATTTGATTTGGTAGCGTGGATGACAATGGATTTTAAAGAGACTACAGTTAGTTTAGGTTCTTATCCTTTTTTAACTTTCTTATAAAATATCTGCTTGTTTACTAATTTTATCGATGACTGAAGTTAACCTCGTTGAATTTGTACGTGGCCCAACATTAGAGTTAGGTTAGAGATCACTTGCTTTATGCTATAATATCGATGTTACAGTTACACTACGTGTATGGTATTTTAGTTCTTTTCGCGGGATTATGCTTCATAATTCTGGCATATTTGTTGGTATAATAGCACAAAGATAAGCTCTGTTTTGAGAAATTCAAAGAAACTTCAATGCAAGAACATCCTACAAAGGCTAAAAGTGTCACCCAGTCTATACCGTTCCACTTCAAGATTGCTTTCTCTACCAAACTTAACTTTGAATTTCCACCTAAACCTTTGTGCAACCCAAAATACATTCTTTCACTGATAGTGTTACGGGTCTTCTTTTCATGTCCGATATCCCAAACATCAATGCCAAGTAGGATAGTTCATGTTTTTATAGTCTCAAATAAGTGGCATGGACTGTCTGAAATGATGGGTCAACGTTATAGGGTGATTGGCTGTTGACTCTGAGGATCATTGTGTATTCGGTGTTGAGGATGACGGATCAGATTGAACTCTTTTTTCGCAATCTTATATTCCACAATCTCTTAATTGACCAAGTAACATCCTTCCATTTTTAGAGAGATTGGACGTCATGATGAGTCATGACAGTGTTTGATTAGCTATCCAATTGATCTCACCATGACGGTGCTTGATTAGCTATCCAAATGTGCCAGTTTATTAGTTGATCTCTTCACGTGTTTGTAGAATATGTCAGTATTAATGTTTGAATCCGAAGGCGTTGAGCAATATCAATGCATTCAAGGACAGCGACACCTTCTTCCCTATTATGGTACAGAGTCGGAAGAGTTTATATCATAACTATAATTTCGGAAGTGTCTATTGATGCTGAGGAATTGGGTGGCCAAAAGTTGCTGGAATCAGAGTAAAAAATTTAAAAAAATTTGTACTGGTTTGAGTTTGATGGTGAAAATAGATTCAGCACTATCAAAGACTTTTAAGACACCCAAAACCTTGAAGTCTGACCGTTATAAACTAAATTTATAAAAATCCATGTCGAATTTTATCAAAATCTTACCTAAATTTCTAAAATTTTTAAAGAAAAAAATAGTCTAGCTAGACTAGAGCTATAATTTCCCCCCGTGATACGTGAGACTGTCGCTCACTCTGCAAGCCTTGGGTGTTTGTAGGAGGCTCCATCACAATTAAATTTATACCATCTCTTTCTGTTTTTAAAACAAAGATGACAACACAATTAAACTTATACCATTCCTGGTTGGTTTTGAAAGCCATTAAATCCTTTTTTTCTCTTTCAAGTGCACTTGGTCAACTAAGAGGAGTCTGATGATTTCATAATTTTCTTTTATTGTTGCCCAGACTTGCTCTTGGGTGGGCATTTTCTTTTGAAAATTCTCTAGTTTTTCAGTCGCTGGGTAATGTCTATTGCACTTCCTCTCTTACACGTTTTTCTGAGTTCTGGAACATTTTTCTTGCCTTGCTCCATCAAAGTTGTGCCAATGTCGAAATCTTCTGCAGCTGAAACAAATGGTTTTGCCGCCTCTTTGAAAACCGCCTTACCCTGTTTGCTTTTCTGACACCATTCTTCTTTTTTCTCCGAAACTTCTGTTGCTGTTGCTATTGCTATTGCTTTCATATGTAGGCATCTTAATCAGCTTCAGTTTGGGGATTATTGTGTGGATAAATTAATTCTGATGCGATGGGATTGTGTGATTTGGGGATTTATTTCTTTTGAAGAGAGTATTTGTTTATATTTATATTTTAAATTGTTTATTGTTATATATTTTTAGTGCACTTGTATTTTTTTCTAATATGTTATAAGATGGTTAAAGGCTATATAATAAAATATTATATTATATTAAGATTTTTTGGTTTAGTATGTGTTTTTATAAAAAAAAAATTACAATGTTTTCAGGATCAAGTTGATGCATAAAATTTATGATGCTTCCAATTTGAAATTAATGCAATTTTACTAGCTTTGGATTGGAGAGTAAGGCTGCACCTAAAAACTTTGTAGAAGCATATTCATTAGAAGAAAGATTTCTTTGACAAAAAAAAAAAAAACATGGAAGATTTCATTTAAACCAAACTGAGATGTTACTAAGAAGCCTCCTGTCATCCATGCACAACCCTTGTCACACGAAACAAGTATTTCTTAATCTCAATTTCAACCCATATTTGACATGCTATACTCCTTGTCAAGTCATTCAAATTGAGTTTGATTTTCTTGTGTTTCTAACAATCGAATCTAGTTATCTAGAAGTTTGTCTAGAAGCATAAGTTGTGCTTGCTAAAACAATTATTTTTGCGACATTTTTTGAATTTTCTTTATTTCTAGATGTTTCCCATGTATGGAAGCGGCTAAGGGAACATATCTTAAGCTAAAGAGATTCCTTTTGCTACATTGTTTGAACTCTCTTTCTTTCTAAGTAGGGAAATGTTGCAGGGAATTGAACATCTCCTAAAAAAAATGAAAGCCCAAAATCTGTTTTGTTTAAGATCTTCATAAACTCTTACTTCCTATTATCACACAACTTCTTTAATTTTTAACCATGGGATTCTTTGGAGCAACTCAAAAGAATCAATTTCTTGGTATTATTGATCTAAGGTAGTTTAGTCATGCAAAACCGCATAGAAATTTAAAATTGTCTTTGACAATATATGTTCAATATATTTCAACCAATAAATTAGCTGGAAAATCATAATGGTTATTTCCTCACAAAAAATTCTATGAAGTTATTTGCAGAATTTTTATAATAAAAATGCAATTAGAGGAGAGCTCTACTCTACTTTTATCCTTTTTAAAAAATTAGAAAAAAACACTTAACATGCACTGAATTAAACAAAAACATGAAGAACAAAGTAGCTATCATTTTAAAAAATTAGAAGAAACACTTAACATGCACTGAATTAAACAAAAACATAAAGAACAAAGTAGCTACAAAGATATCACACAACATATGAGGGAAAACTCTAATAAGGACCATACTTTATCTTGTTCATTCTATTTGTAAATACAATGCAAATATAAAGAAATGCTTCACAAATCGTGAAAGTGGTATATAAAGAAATGCTTTACAAATTGTTAAAGTGGATAGTTGTGGTATGTATATTAGGACTCCTATAGAAACTATCTACATCCCTATTCTATTACATTGCTACAATTCTTTTTATCAATCCAAAAGACGAAAGAAGAATATGTTTGATGTGTTTTTAAGGTTAGTTGAACTTCCAACCCCATTGGCCATAAAATGCTTCACATTTCAATTCCATAGTCTATATCCCTATTCTACTACATTGCTACAATTTTTTTTTATCAATCCAAAAGACAAAGAGAACAATATGTTTGATGTGTTTTTAAAGTCGATTGAACGTCCAACCTCATTGGCCATAAAACACTTAACGTTTCAATTCCACCAACAAAGAAAACTGTTAGTATCCCAAACAACTAGCTATCCAATTGTTTCATTTTGGTAACCAAATACTTTTTCTAATAACAGTTTGGTGGCAATACCTACATGGATATTATGTGTACATTCACATGTCTCTGGTTGTTTTGGTGATAAAGGGTAGCTACATTGGCTTCATCTGGGTGTTCATTGTCTTGCTTAACTTGTGGCATATTTTATTTATTTATTTTTACTTTTTTTGTTTGAGTTTAACTTGTTTTCTATGTGATTAGGTTTCCATTCTTAATAGGCATATTCATACCAAGAAGAAATACAGAAGCAGGGAATATGCATAAATAAGATTAGCCATTCAAAATAAGATCCTTTTTGGATCATACCTACCCATTTTGGTCTCCTTACTTGTGGAGGAAATAGGAAACGAGGGGAAAGTTTCACCACATTTTTTATGTGATTTCTACCAAAAGGCTTTTATTAAACCATTTTTATCATCTTCCCATTCACATCTTACCCCATTTGAATCTTAAAACATTTTTATTGTCTTCTAATTGACATCTTACCCCATTTTACCCATGTTCTTCCTACTTCCTCCTTGCCATTCTTCTTTTGGGAATCACATCCTCTTAATTCCTTTTGTCGATCTTTTATGTTATGTTATAAGCAATCTTCTCTTCCTGCATCCTTTTCTTTATCCTTACTTGCCTTGTTCTTTGGGATGGTCCTTTTAAGGATTCTTTGGATACAATCTGAAGTGAAGCTTTTAACATTTCTCTTTAGTGTATTCATCAATGTTGCAATGGGCCCAATGATTCTTTAAATCCTTTCACTTGTGCATGATGGTTACATTCCTTTTTTTGTTAATCTCATTTTCTTTTCAACCCTTTCTTATTTATTTTCTTCAAACCACTTGCCACCCATTATTTTGGTCACTTTATGTGAAATTCTTTCTCTAAATTCTTTTTCTCATTTTGAAATTATATAGATATAGATATAAATATAACATAATATACATAAAATTTTATATCCTATGAGAATTAAATTTATCTCGGGGTGAGTTTAATTTCTCTCATTTGGTAGTCTATTAATGAAATCAAATGGAACCATCCTTCAATATTGATCTACATTTGGTAGTGTAACATGACTTGTTATTGGCCCATCAACAGTTCTAGGCAACGATATCTATCATTGGCCCATCGACAAATCCATGCCAGTACCTACTTCTTAAATAATAGAGGTATTGATCGGGCTAAATTTAATTTCTCCCATTTCGTAGTCTATGGATGAAATCAAGTGGAACCATCCTCAATCTTTATCTACATTTGGCAGTGTAACAGGACCTGCTACTGACCCATCAATAGATTCAGGGCAACAAGATCTGTTATTGGCCCATCAATATATCTAGGGAAGTACCTACTTCTTAAATAATA
>APFE031572764.1:1895-25400 GCA_000404065.3 Pinus taeda
ACGTTTTTAAATCAGCATAAAAAACACTACCATTCTAAAACGCAATGTACATAAAAAAAAATTATAGTGCCAAAAAATATGCTCTAAAAAACACGTGTGTTCTGCATCACTCTTTCTCAAAATCGGGTCACGTTTTTTCTATCTCTACAAAACTAGTAATAGTATGAGTTCCTGTTTCAAAGTTTACATTGTTTAAAACTTTAAAAATGAGTGTGACATATGTTTACAAGGTTAGAAAAACTCATTTACACAAAGGTGACCTCTTGAAACCATCGGAACAAGCTTATATACATGATGCGACAACTAACATGTGAAAAGACAACATTTTGCCTATCTTGTAAAGGGGCCAAAAAATCCTCAAGAAAACACATGGAATTCAATGTTTGTGACGATAATGTACAAGACCAAGGAAGGCTCCAAAATTGAACGTAGGCCAAAATTTTGGACGGTGTTGTAGCAGCGACAACAACTACATATGTCAGTGTATCTATTTCCTTGTATAGCTCTTGATGGATAGCTCTTGAAGAGCTATAGGACCATCTTGATGAGATTGAGTGCCTGATATTAGATTTAGATGTTGAAATCTAGACGGGTCATAAGTAATTCAATATCGAAGTCCAAAGTGTTGAAGAATTTAACTAGTGTCAGTCTTCATAATTATATTTTAAATGTATTTGTCAAAAGAAAGAAAAATAAATTTTATTATTAAATAAATTGGCTTATAAAGCATGGGTTTCATGCTTGGGTCAATTTTGTTTAGGTCAAAGTCTTCATTGAAGACTTCTAGTGTTTATGTTAAGTGTCCTTGTCCATGTCACAATGTAAAGAACCCTTCTTGGGAATTATTTGTCAAGAAAGAAAATTATTTTAATGTAAATTAGGTCAATTAGGCCTCCTCCACCAAGTCGGCCCCATTAGAATAATTTGATCATGTAAGATGAATATATAAGAAACAACTCGACTCATTTGGAGGATATCTCACATAATTTTGAATTGAAGTAGTTGGGAAGCAAAAAAGGTGTGAAGTTCAAGAAAGAATATGGAATTGAAGTTTCTGGGTCTCTCCCTCTCTCTCTCTCATGTGCAGCGAAATTCTGGAGCTACATGTTCTGAAGTTGTTGCATCAAGGTCAAAGTTGTGAAGTTGTTGCATCAAGGTAAAAGTTGTGAAGTTATTGCATCTCTAAGTTGTGAAGTTGTAGCAAGGTCGAAGTTGTGAAGCTACTAGGTTGAAGCTATAAATTGCTAGATTAAAACTGTGGTTCTAAAGCTGGGTCGAAGTTTTGTTGTTTAGAAGCTGAAATTTTCAGTTTTTTGCTGGGTTGAAGCTACTGGATAAGAAGAGACTACTAAAACATCTTGGAATGATGACTTGGTGGAGGAGGAAGGTTTGTTGGGCTAGGGTCCTTGTCTATCTCATTTGAATTACTGAAAGAAGAGTTCTTGACTTGGTTTTCCCCTATATAGTGGTTTTACCCTAGTTGTGCGCCTACATCTGGTGTCCTTGATCTTCGTGTTTTGGTTTTGGTAATTTCTTTATGAACTAAGATAACAGAAAAACAATAATAACTCAAAGAAATCACAAGTAATTATCAACAAGAGAAAATATTTTTGTCTTTTTTATTTTCCAACATGGTATCAAAGCTAAGGTGAAGAAGAAGAAAAAGGTAGTTTGAAGATCTATTGAAGTAAAAAGGAGATTTAAGGAATATCATTAAAGGGATCATATAATGGAATAAGGCTACTATCTACAAGAACTATTTCTAACTCAATGAAGAGAGAAAACAAACTAGAAGGAGCGTCCAATTATAGGGCATGGAAAAATAGGATAGGTCTCATCCTCGAGAAGAATAAAGTTTTGGATTTAGTTCGAGGGAAAATCAAGAAGCCTACAAATGAACCAAGTGAAGAAAATAAATAAAAGTTCAGAGAAACTGAAATATTGGCCATGAACCTAATAGTGGATGGCATAAAGGACAACCTCATTCCATATATATCCAACATATATTCCACTCAAGAAATGTATGAGACTTTATCCAACTTATTCACAATCAAGAAAATTGGTCAAATTGCAAGCCTAAAGAATGAATTAAGAACTATTAAGAAGACAACGGATGATATTGTGGCGTCCTTATTTATAAAGATATCTAGAATCATAGACAAACTTCAAGCAATAGATGAAATTGTACAAGAAAAGAGCTCGTGATTACTTCCCTTCTATGACTACCAACATCATGGAGCGTCTTTTCATCAGGAATCAACAGTTGGAAGGATACTCCAACATTTAGACAAATGTGGAATGCATTTTTTCAAGAAGAAGACAAAATAGCGTTAGTAAGAAACAAGAAGGAGGATGAAGAGGAGAACATCGCAAATGCCTATTCCACTCATCATAAGAAAAATGGATCCTTCAAGAAGTACAAAGGACCAAAGAAGAAATTAGACCTATCAAAGATTGAATGTTACATTTGTCACAAGATGGTTCACTACAAAAGTCGTTGTCCAGAGAGTCCAAGGAATAAGAAGAGAGATAAGGATCAAGCAAATATTGTTGATGAAGCTCCACCAAAGAAGAACAAGATGGAAGAACCTGAAGTCAAATACTTATTTTCTAGGGACTCTTAGGGACTCTATCCCTTACATATCCTTCTATTCTAAGTTTTGAATTGTTTTCCTTTATGTTTTGATTTCTAGAACTTGTAGGTCTAACATGTCTTGTTAGAACACATTTTATTTTTAATTGTAGGTTTCCCTCAAGATTGGATTAAGAGGGAGCCTCCACCAAATTAGCAAAAAATAAGTATTATGTTCTTTGTTTCATCTTTTCATGTTTAGTTTCTCACATCAAGACTTGTTTGAATTTTATGCCAATAACCTTTTATATTTTCCATATTATTCTTGTTGGATACTCAAGGGTTATGGAGGAGGCTTCAAAGGATAGACTTGAAGCATGGAAGAATTTATGTCCTTCAATAATTGATTTCATACAAGGTTTGTTAAGGAACAACTCAAGGTATGTCTTAAATTATAAGCTTTGTTATAAAGTTCTCTTCATGCAAACGGTATGGTCATTATTTCTTATAAAAATTACTTTACATTACTAACATCTTTATTTATAAGTTTTTGAATCACAAAGATTCTTGTTAGGGTGATTAGCCATTA
Organism: Pinus taeda; assembly: GCA_000404065.3. Lineage (NCBI taxonomy): Eukaryota > Viridiplantae > Streptophyta > Pinopsida > Pinales > Pinaceae > Pinus > Pinus taeda. The sequence goes on from APFE031572764.1 coordinate 5,057, forward strand.
GATTGAATCTACCCTCATTATATTATCATTCTTGTAAAACCCTAAAAAGGTTCACCGTAAAACCTTAACCTAAGGGTATGTCGATGCTAATATGGAAATCTTAGTCTACTTAGGGTTGTTGATGAAATCTAGAATTACTATTGTTTTGATGTTTTGGTATTGTTATGATAAAATATCTAGTCCTATAAGGTTTTCTATCCAAAATTATGTATCGAATCCCTATATCTTTATGGTTTCTGAGAAAAACCCTTATAATATCTATAGGAAGATCATAGGAATGAATCCCTAGGTGTATGTTTGTTTATCTGATCGAAAATGTAGTGTGGTCAAAATTGTTGTATGTCTAACTTTAATGTATTGATATTTTGTGTCCTGGGTTTACCTAGTAGATATTGTTGTATCCTTGTGCATTATTATGAAATCCTAGATATGTATACATGGCAACCTAATTGTTGATGCTCATAGTTTGTAAATTCTAGGGTTTGTAACAAAGTCCTAGTAGAAGTTTGATATTCTAGGATATGATGATATTGTTTATGATATGATGATTAAATCTAAGTTTCACAACAAACCCGGGTAGAGTCTAAAATTTATAGTAGAATTTTTATTTGATTGAATTGTTGAGATCTAAGGATTTATGTCTCTAATATGGAATCTAGGGTTTGTAATGATCATAGTAGAATTCATCATATATCTCTGAAAATAATATTGAGGCCCTAGATAGAATGAGATAGATTTCCTTATTAAGTCACTTTATGTTGTAGTCTAAGGTTTGTACAAAACCCTAGGAAGAAATTGATGTTTAGAAGTATGTCTCTCTTCTTGATTATGAACCTAACTAAGTTTAAGTATTTGATGTCTAAAGTCTATTGCTTTCATTATTGTACTGACATGATTTTGATGTAGCTAAATTCATGCTTTTGAATTTGGTTGTAATTGTTGTTTAGGTTGTGCGGGTACATAATCTTCAAGATGTTGGAGATACTCGTAAGAAAAGTTTACCTGATAATATTGGTAAACATGATGAAGATTGAATATGATCAATATGACCTTGGTGTTCTAAAAAGGAACGAAGCCATGATAGGTTATCTAATTTTGATCTTCCCAAATTAAGAGCAAGGACATATTATGATAGTCATGATGGATACCTGAATAAGAAATTGGAAAATGAATGAAAGTAATACAATGTATTGAGGATGTCTTGGTGTTGTTGAAGAAATGAAAGAATAAAATCTTTTGACTAGTTGCATATGAATAACTTGATACAAGTGGAATCAGGATGATTGAAGACCTCGAAGGTTTGTGTTTACTTGTATGTATATTTGAAAGTTTATTACTAAGTTGGGTTTGTGTTCGTCTCTCCATAAATAGGTTGAACACTATGGGAGCATGCTTGGAAAAATGGATATATATAGTTTATTAGGGAGAGATGAAGAATCTAATAGTGCATTCTTGGGAGGACATCTATCTGGCCTATGTGTGTTTGATGTCTAGATCTCGAAGAGGGAGGGTGGTGTTGGTATTGGAGCTATAACCTTATATACACACCTAGATCCTTGGGTAAATGGTTAGTTAGTAAGCCCAATGGTACCTAGACTGGTTGAAATATTTAGTCCATCTTAGTCCCACCAGGATAGATTACCTTGGTCAAGAATTTAGGCCGTAGCACTGAGTGTGTTAAACTCTTCATAATTATTTTTGGAGATCTTCCATGTACCTATATAGATATAAGTAATTATGAATACCTACCTTGCTAAGAGGGAGTGTTGAAGAATGTAACTAGTTTTGGTCTTCATAATTACATTTGAAATGTATTTGTCAAAAGAAAGAAAAATAAATTTGCTTATTAAATAAATTTGCTTATTAAATTTTGGGTTTCATGCTTGGGTCAATTGTTTTTAGGTCAAAGTCTTCATTGAAGACTTCTAGGGTTTATGTTAAGTGTCCTTGTCCATGTCACAATGTAAAGAACCCTTCTTGGGAATTATTTGTCAAGAAAGAAAATTATTTTAATGTAAATTATGTCAATTAGGCCTCCTCCACCAAGTCGGCCTCAAGGAAGGACAAGTTGGCCTCATTAGAAGAATTCAATCACTTAAGATGACTATATATAAGCAACAACTCGACTCATTTGGAGGACATCTCACACAAGTTCGAATTGAAGTATCTGGGAAGCAGAAAAGGTGTGAAGTTAAAGAAGGAAGTTGGAATCAAAGTTTTTGGATCTCTCTCTCTCTCTCGTGCAACAAAATTCTAAAGTTGTATAAAGGTTGAAGTTATGAAATTTTTGCATCAAGGTCGAAGCTGTGAAGTTGTTGCATCAAGGTTGAAGTTGTGAAGCTGCTGCATCAAGGTAGAATTTGTGAAGTTGCATCAAGGTCGAAGTTATGAAGCTGCTAGGCTGAAGCTATTGAAATTACTAGATAAAAATTGCAGTTCTAACCTTGGGTCAAAGTTCTGTTGCCGAGAAGCTGAAAATTCTGGATTATTGTTGGGTTGAAGTTGTTGGATAAGAAGATACTACTAAATCATCTTGGAATGTTGAATTGGTGGATGAGGAAGGTCTGTTGGTCTAGGGTCTTGGTATATCTCATTTGAATTACCGAAGTATGAGTTCTTGACTGGGTTTTTCCCTAGATTTGTGCCTAAATCCGGTGTCCTTGATCTTCATGTTTTGGTTTTGGTAATTGCTTGATGAACTAAAAACAAAACCCATAAGAAAAACAATAATAACTCAAAGAAATCACAAGTAATTATCAACAAGAGAAAATATTTATACCTTTCCGATTTTCCAACACAAAGGGGGCAGAAGGACTTCGATGTTAGGGCTATGAACCTTAGTGAGTTGTGGAGGGAGTTGGGTTAGCCTTCCGAGATACTCGGATTCATTGAGTACCAGGAATGGATGTCTTCCTTGGGGAAGATGAGGTTTAAGCCCTAGGGCGAGACTTAGGCATATGGTATAGACCGAGGAGGCCATATGCGTGATTCCAAAAGTTAGAAAGGATACTTGAGATTCCTTAGGATTTATCCGTTGTTGAGAGATATCTTTCGATGTCTATTGGTATACTATTTCAATAGAGGGTGTTTGCAAATCATGGGGTAAAATAATAATAATAATAAAAACAAGAATAAACTAACTTCAAGACAAAGTTCGTTAAAGAGGCAGAGTATGTAATGCCCCATAAAAACAACAACAACAATAATAATAAATGACAATAAAGTAAATAAAATAATTTTAATATATAAATAGAATAATAATTAATAAAGAAAAGATAAAATAACAATTAACAAGAAAAATATATGAATATAAAAATAAAATAACAAGTAACGAAGAAAATATAATAATAAATAAATAAACTAAAAATTGGCATGGACACATCGATGATGTACATGAAGATCCCTTTCAAATCCCATTAAAATTTTTAGAACATGGCAAAGAAGGGGGAAGAAGAGACATACATTCATTCACTCATTCTTGAGGAAGGGAACGTTGGAAGGAGAAGATCGATGGTAGTATTAATTAGTTGGTTGAGGACTCAGGGGTGACAGCGACAAGAAAGATTAGTTGAAGCTTGTTTAAGGTTGGGTGAAGAGTTGTCCCTAATAAACTGTTGCAGATAGCGGTCCTAGATCAGCGAAATTCAAATAACGACATAGCACTATAAACATAAGTAAGAAATCTTCACTCCTCAAGTACGCATGATTGTTAGAAAAATTGTATTATATATGTTAATAGCTTGGTTGATGTATTTTTTCGTATGCTTAAGTGTTGTATGCTTAATTTATGTTTATCTTATCTCAAACCCAAAAACTAGAACCAAACATGCCACAATATCCTTTAAAAATATATGTCCAAAAGTCACATTATGACAAATTTTCTAAAATTTGACTATTCCCAAAAACCCCCTTTGGGAATACTTTCTTTTTTTAAATATGAAAAAAAAGAGGAAGAAGAAATTGATTGGAGCTGAGGGTAAAGAAATATACAATAATTTATGAGTACCATTATTATCCATTGTAATGTTATAATCTTATGAGAAATAATATAAAAAGTGTTAAGAATCTAAGAACACTCAAACCTAGACATAAAATAATAATTTTAAAATAAATTTTATCTTATCCTTGACATATGTAATATATCCTTCTTTCTGCAAACAACGAATCAACATTGAGGATAAGAAAATGGGAGTTAGATATTGGTGTTGTTTTTGTTTTTGTTTTTTAATTTAAGATTGGCATTTTATTAGAGTGATTTATATCACATTAGGATTTGAATTAAATTTATTAGTTATTACTATAGTTTAAAAGTAAAGTATGTAATGTGAATAATAAATAGTAAATAATAATGAAATAAAATAAGTAAATAAAACAATATTGAAAATAAATATAATAACAATTTAATTTTGTATGTGGCCTCAGGTTTTTAAGTATAAGATAGAATTTATTTAAATATAATTATTTTATATGGGTTTAAGTGTTTTTAGATGCTTAAGATTTTATATATTAATTCTCATAAATTTATAACATTACAGTGAATATAGATGTATTTTATTACTATAATGGTATTCATAAAAAAATATTGTATATTTCTTTACCCTCATTTCCAATCAATTTTTTTTATCTTTAAAAGTTGTTTGTTATCTTTTCTTTAAAGAATAAAAATGGCTTTTGGGAATAATGAAATTTGAGAAAACATCCTAGAAATTAAGCCTATGATGAAATACAACAACCAAGCTATTAATATATCTAATAATAATTTAAACAATATCACATGCCTAGGGAGTGAATATTTCTTACTAACGTCGACAGTGTTGTGACACTACTTGAATTTCGCTGATCTGTACAACTACCTGCAACAAGGTTTTGGGGATGAATCTCCACCCAACATTAGACAAGTTGCAACAAATATTTATTGCAGTTGTCACCCTCAACCAGCTTACTACTTCTAATGATCTTCTTTCCTTAAGACTAAGTGAATGATTGCGTGTCTCTTCTTCCCCCTTCTCCACCATAATTAGAAAAAATATGTTCTAAAAATCATAAGGGGATTAGAAAGGGATCTGTATGTACACCATCGATGCGTCCATGTCAAATTTTATTTTATTTATTTATTATTATAATTTCTTCGTTATTTGTTATTTTATTTATTTATTGATATATTTTTCTTTGTGTCAATTGTTATTATATATTTTATTATTAATATTATATATTTACTTTTATATTATATTATTATTATTATTATTATTGGGCATTACATTCTCGCCATCTTTAAGAAACTTTGTCCCGAAGTTAAGTTTATTTATTATTATTATTATTATTATTATCACCCCACGATTACCAGACACACTCTGTTGAACTAGTATACTAGTAGGCATCAAAAGTTCCAGAATAATGGGAATCCTGAAGAATCTCAAGCCTCTTTCCAAATTTCCAAACTAGGCATATAACCTCATCGGTCTATACGATAACCCCAAGTCTCATCTCAGGGCTTAGACCTCATCTGCCCCAAGGCAGGCATCTATTCCTAATACCCATTGACTTTGAGCATCTCACAAGGTTGTCCCAACTCCCTCCACAACTCACTAAGGTGCACAACCTCATGTATTGAAGTCCTTACGCCCCCTCTAGACTTCTGCATCCCAATCCAATATCAGGTACTCGACCTCTTCAAGATGGCCTATAGCTCTTCAAAAGCTATACAAGTAAATAGATACGCTGGCATATGTAGTGTTACTTGAGTCTATCCCCGGTCCATATGATGTTACATATTCTCCCTCGTAGGTATGTGCTCCTACAACATCATCAAATGAACCAGCCTTCTCATCCTGTTTTTGGATTTCCTGTCAATCACCACATCTCAATATGAAACCAATGCATTAATCATAAGATTGTAATATAATAATAATTTGCATGTCAACTCTTACATGCCATCATAGGAACATAACATCATTTCTATCACAACATTTTGAATAGTAATAATTTTATGCTCATGCATAAAATGAAATATGTATGTAATAATCACATGCTTCACATCTTGAAATACTATCATAATTTACAACATCAGCATATCTATATCAAAGATATATCATGACATCGCATAATATATCAAAGATATATCATGACATCGCATAATAAATGGAACCATATATGAATATAACCTCAGCCATAACATCATAAATATGAGAATCATCTCAGTTTTAGAGCGTTACTACACTATAAACACTCTTATCACTATTCATCATAAAAACCAATTTCATTTGCATGCATAAGCAATGAATATCAATAATGAAATAAGATTACTTAAAATCCATCTACGATCCAGACTATCTCGTCAATACTATTAGTGTTGTGTTTTCAACAAGATGTCAATTGCTTTCAATAATCATTTCCTTTTAAATAAGAAAGTTCATAATGTATAGGATAGGAAGAACCACACTATCATTATGCTGCAATTTTGATAAGGTTTCCTTACTTGCAGGTTTCATCATATGGAGCCTCAATCTCTAGTTAAGTTATCACTTGTCTTACCATAATTCCATAAATCATCAATACCAAAATTAAAATTTCATATATATATTAGAGTACCATTCTACTTAATGCCACATAAACACTAGGTTTTCATTGTTTAAGTCTTATGTCATGCTTACTCCACATGCACAAAGGGATGATTAGTCCCCAGTGGTTTACCCATCACCTTGTAATTATCCTTTCTCATATTTAGAAATGCTGGTTCATCTCATCATTAGAACATTTAGGGATTCTTATCATGTCACTAAGTAAGAAACTTTCTATGTTTAAACAAAACATAGTTTCTTATTCATGTGTTACATTAAGAGTGTTATGTGACAATCAAAAATCTTCTATCAAGTCATAAGATAATTTATTGGTAGTCTATCACTCCTTTATTTTCATCTATCATTCCCAGTCAATCATGTCAACAATGACTATCATTCATTATCATCATTACAAATTTGTAAGTTATACCTTCTCCTTTTATCCTTAAGATAACTTTATCGATATATCACTACTAGCAGTGGGATCAACTTAGAAAATTATTCTTCCTTTCATAAACCCTTGTATTTTACGTGGTGGTCACATACTATCCTAACACATATTGCTTTTGATTTTGACTTATATATATATATAGATAAGAAGTGAAAATATATAATATTAAAATCATCTTCCAACAAATATCCCCCTAACGTTTTTCAAATTTAATATAATAAATACCAAATATTTTATATCCAAAACCTATATAACAAAAATATACAACATTTAATATGAGTACCATTATAGTAATAAACTGCATCTATTGATAAAATAATATATAAAGTGTTAAGCATCTAATGATCCAAATGAGATCTAAAAGGGCCAAAAATTCAAAGTCATCAGATTCGAACAAAACTAGCACTAATGTGTAGAGTTTGAAAAAAAAATCCAACGCAAGTTGAACATGTGAAAACTGAGTCCATATGCAGAAGTTATGGTCAAAAAGTCACAAAAAGTCAAAGTGGTCAAATCAAGGTTTCAGTGAACACAGTTCTAGCAGTCAAGGTTCCAATGCGAGGTTTTGATTTATGATTATAAGGCCAGGCCCGATAGGAGGCTACCACATGGCCATATCAATAGGTGACATGTGGCATGTCTCGGTTGGATAAAATTTTGGTAAGGACTAATGGATTGGATAAGATTCAATCTTGTGACCTTAGTGCACCAAATCTCAACGCTTACCACTAGACCACTAGAATTTCTTGTTATATGAGAGCATGTATATTATATTTAAGTTGATTTGGCACATGATTTGGGGGGGAAGGTTTGAGGAACCCGCCAAATTTGGTGGCCCACCAACCCACATGTTGTTTTCTGCCATACATATTGATTGTCCATAATCCATAAGCGACGTGGTGGGAACATGGAATGGTGTGGCAGGCCCGCCAAAAACTATGGTTTGAATTTATATTGCACAAAGGTTTTGAAATAGGCCACGAACAATATATTATATACATTGTATATGGTGTGGTTTAGGGTGGCAGGTCCATAGACCCCTCCACCATATCATTTAAAAAAAACAATTATTGTTATACCATATCAAATAAAAAAAATTATTTTGTTATATATGAACCATATCACAACAAGTCGACGAGAGGTCAAGATTTGATCCCCCGCCCTCTCACATTGTTATTATAAATTATTACCAATGCGCCAAGGAATCATAACTTGAAGTTTTGTGCATCAAAGGTTGATTTTAAGCAAAGAAGACCAATGACATAACAAACTTTAGAGGTTCATTCCGAGAGTTTTAGAAGGTATTTTTCAGTCCGATTAATTTCTAAAAAATCATGAGGTTGAGAAGAACACAACAGGACCAATCAGGAGTTGTTTTGATGTATTTTTTTATGTACTTTGATGGCTTTAAAGATTTAATAAAGAGGTCTCCTCATTGAAAAATAGGCCTAGAAATGTATGCTTTGAGATAACCAAATTCAGTTATCAATTTTGGTGTCGTTTTCCATTGTGTGATTTATTGTTGCCTTTCATTTGCTACAATATCTCTACAAGTTGCACATTTCATTTAGTTTGAGCTTTTTAATGGTGAGTTAAAAAACATATAAAAACATCTTTAAAAAATTCATAAACCAAGCATCAATTTAACGATCGAGATTCAGATCATCTAAAAACACTCAAACCCATAAAATAATTATGTTTAAATAAATTTTATCTTATACTTGACATATATAATATATCCTTCATTATGCAAACAATGAATCGCCATTGAGAATAAGAAAATGGGAATAAGATATTGGTAAAAATAACACATTGTATTTTACACTCTAAAGAAGTTTGAAAGAAATTGGATCCCTCTCTGGTCATGTTAGATCTGTACTACCTAAGATGGATCTATGTTGGTATTATTATTAGTATTATTATCTAATTTAGGTCACGGTTCAGACACCAAATTGGTGTATGAGACCTCTTTGTTTGTGGGACAAGGGAAGCAATTTGACTACTAAGTCTACGAAGGCATACATATTCTACCCCTTTGGTTTTGAACCAATGACCTCTTAGGAGGAAACACATGCTCTTAACTATTAGGCCCACTCAAACTGTAGATTACAATTTCAATAATAAATACTTAATTTCAATTCAAATTCAAAACAAAACCAAATCTTTTCAAATAAACACCCCCTCGCTCGCTCCCCGCCCAAGAATTAGTCTGCGATCCTTTGGCCGTTGGCCAGGGTCCTGGGCAGGGGGAGGGTGGTTTCCATTTATTTATTTATACTCTTTTTAGGCTCAGAGAGATCCTAAAGCTAAGTTGTGAACCCATAACTAAATTTGGTCAAGAAAAGAGCCGAAATTCACCGGTTACAATTAGATTTATAGGCTGAAATAAAGGAATGAGCATGAAAATTTAACTTTTAGTTAATTTACTATTTTTCTTTCTTTTTTTTTCTATTAATTTTAGCTTATCGTGCTTCAAATTGTTTAAGCCGCAAAGCCTCCAAACTGTTGTGAAATATTCACATTTTGATGAGCAAAGGCTTTCTGTAAAATCTCGTGTGTTTAGCGGTCTTATATTCTTAATATTAGATCTAAGGACCTCTTTAATTTTTTAAATGTAACACTATCATTTACAGGCTTTTCTTATTTGATGTCTTATATGTCTATTTTTTTAGGTCTCTTAATTCATTTGCTATTCCTCAAGGAACCTACAAGCTTCTCTGCAATAATTCCTAGATCATTAAATTTGTCAAAGCAAATAGTTTTATTTTCTAAACAATGAAATGGAATGATTTAACATCCACGAGACTAAAAATAGTCTATGGGACTATTAGTTCCATGTTTTTCATCTTTTGAAATTCAATAATTTTCTTGTTTAAATTGATGATGAGTTGGCCCAACTTTCCAACAATTCCCTTACTGAAAAGACAATGCCAAGAAACCGATGCTAGCATATTCTCATGAATTTCTCTGATGTCTTTGAATGCATAACATTCCAAAATGAAATGTTTTTTCGATTCCACTGCCCTAGACGTGCAAAATGTACACACCTGTTCTTCCCAAGCTTCTTTAGGCCTTTTCCACCGCCCTGTTTCACACCGAAGTTGATGAGAGTTGGTTCTTAATTGAGCAATAAGAACCTTTTCCCTCCATGAAATGCTAGCTCCAATGAACTCTTTAATTAGTAGATCACACGTAGGGTTGAATTCCTCAATGTGGTACTTCTTCTTTCTACCCAACTCTTTTCCTCATACCCGTTTACGAAACTTCTCCATAACAAAATCCTTTAGCTCCTTTCTATTTTTTGGACAGGCATTGAGGTAGATATTCCATTTTTTCATCCATATGTAGTTTTGTTTCATCCATGTTTTCTTTCTTTCACTCATGCCTTCATTGAAGATAACATTAGACCATCTACCTACTCCCATTTTCTCAATTCTTTTTAGATATCTTATGAGCCACACCATAGCAATTGATTCGATGGGAGTTGCTCCTGTTTCACTCAACATTATCTCATAAGATACCAATTTGCTTATTTTGCACTTGCTCATGGTCAAACATTTTTCGATTTTCTCAATTTGTTTCCATTTTAAGACGGGGGTGCTGCTAGCCCACGATTCACACCCATATAGCATCACTGGACAAACTAGGAGCCCAAAAAGCGTTTGTAGCCGTTTTCCAATCCCATAAATCTATCTCTCTACATCTATTTTTGGATTTTCTCAATTTTTTTCCATTTTGAGACCAGGGTGCTGCTAGCCCACAATTCACACCCATATAGCATCGCTGGACAAACTAGGAGTCCAAAAAGAATTTTAGTCATTCTCCAATCCCATAACTCTATCTCTCTACATCTATTTTTGGATTTTCTCAATTTGTTTCCATTTTGAGACGGGAGTGCTGCTAGCCCACAATTCACACCCATATAGCATCACTGGACAAACTAGGAGTCCAAAAAGTGTTTTAGTCATTTTCCAATCCCAATCCCATGCTTTCCACCCTCCTAAAATTCTCTTCTTCCTGCAGTCCTACCAATTAATTTTGTTGTTGAAATCAATCCCGGGGTACTTGTACTGATTTACTTCTTCAAAAATGTTTCCTTCAAAGAAGAATGTATGTTGGCTCTGCTTCCTTTTATTAGAGAAAATCATTATTTTGGTCTTGCTAGTATTGACTTGCATCCCCACTTCTCTACAAAAATTCTCAAGGGCATATAGTTGCATTTACAATCCATGGGCCGATTTAGAAATAAATACAAGATCATCCTCATATAAATGAAGCTTTATCACAAACTCCCCCTACTGAACACCATCTCCGCCTTGCAAATTTATCCACTCTTCCAATTTATCAATATATAAGCCAAAAAGAGTAGGAGATAGAGGGAAACCTTGCTTGACTCCAATGTCACTTCTAAAGCTTTCTAAAATACCTTATGAGGTTCTAATTTTGACTTTCACCTCTTTATAAAGTCTATGGATAGTGGCTCTATAATGCAAAGAAATTTCAAGTTCTTCGATTCTACGCCACAACTTATCTCTAGGGACCGTGTCAAATTTCTTTTTGAAGTCAACAAAGCAACAAAATGTTTCTTCTTTGTCCTCTCAAACCTTTTCAACAATGTGTCTCAACGTGATACCATGATCCACTGTAGAATGTTTCGGCCTAATACCAGCTTATCCTCTTGCCCTCTTTTCTTTTACTTCTGCCCACTTACTGATTCTATTTTCTACCATGTTGCCAAAAAGCTTTGCAAACAAATGATTGATCTCTAGATTCTAGTGGTGATTATTTACAATAAATATGTGATTCTTGAGTTGACTTTCCATTTACAAGGGATTAATATGTTTATTAGTAAAAGATAACAACACAATCAATATGTATTGAGGATATTTTGTTCCTGATAGAAGTTACAATAATTTCTTTTCTTTTTTTTTGGTAATATAAATTTGTTATATATGTAAATTGTTTGTTTGAGAATGCTTATATTGAGAGATCAAAAATAAGAAATAGTAAAAAATATTCACAATTTATATTCAGAGATAAAAACAAACAAGAAAACAAACAAACAAACAAAAACAACAAAAATCGAAAGGCACGATGTGGCCCTGAAGATAAACAACAAATAATGGTCTCTCATAGCTTCATGTGACCAAACTCCAGCAGATTTCCGTGGGCGAAGGACTTATGGTGTATCATGCCTAGCGTCTAGCTGCAACTAGACTTGAAAGTTTGTTAGCCTCGTCGTTTTGAATCCTATGATATGAGAAATGGAGATATTTTGGAAAACACAAAATAGGGCCTGATTCTATGCTTCCAGTTGGAAAGCTTCGGAGACTCCTTAGTTGAAAAGAACCTTGCTTATGGCTTTGCCTATCTCGTGAATTATCGGAGACTAGAAGATGCTTTTTTTTTTCAAAAATATTGCATGATTTTGAGCATCTTGTATGTGTGAAAAGAAAATTAAAATAATTCTTATAGGGTTATGCATGTAAAGGTATAGACCAGTTACCCTCCCTTTCTAGAGACAAATGAATATCCCTTCCCATTTTAGAGGCAGAGGTCTCCCCAACTTGTAGGTAGATCCCAATCCTGCGGTTTAATGCTGCGGAAATCGCCAAAGAACACAAAATAAATATGATTTTTGCATATTTTTTATTTTTATTTTTAAGCTCTCCTCTCTCTCTCTTCTCTCTTCTCTTCCTCTCTCTCTCTATAATAATATATATATATATATTATATATTTATACTGCTGAAAGCTCTCATAAATAGATATAAAAAAGGGTTATCAATATTTGTGGAGAGTTATGAGTATTTGTAGAGTTATAGATCTATTAATGTTAATGAAAGTTGTATATGTCAATGAGTGGATTTAACCAAATACAAAATCTAATAGATAGTATATATTGTAGCATACATTAATGAAGTTATAATTCCACAAATATTGCTAACTCATAAAAAAAAAAATTATTACATCATTTCAATAATATTTATTTTTCACTTTAATTTCAACTAAAGTAAAACCTTGATTGTATATATATAAATATATTCCCCTCACCATAATCAACTCACTTGGCAAAGAATGTAGGATTCGAGGAACCAACTAGTAGCCACTCTATTCTGTTATCAGAATTTGCAAATATATATTGAAATATTTCTCTAGGATAATTGCAGTTAAGAAACAATCACATAGGCAATACGCACAAAGGAGAGCCACAAAAAACACGACAATCACAAAAGACTGCAGCATTACAAGTTTGGAACCTTTAACCATTCATCAGGAATTGCAACCCCATAACCCAAGAAAGGTGGAAAAAAAACCAAAAAGTTGAAACCATGAGATCCTCTAGTGATTCCCAACCCTAGATTTATTGTAATCACACTAGTTATAGGTTGGCTCTTTATGCAAACCTTGCATAACCAATAATGACATCCTCGAAACATAAAACAAATTAGGGTGATGTTTTGCTTTACGCATCAAATCATTGGCTATCTTTTGTATTGATTCAAATAAAAGCATATTTAGGATGTATTAGTGACCAAATGTTGGATGCTCTCATTTATCACTGTTTTGAAGGCACGTAATTTCACATCTAACACTATTAATTGTACATGTGTTGTTAATAATGGTAGATTTCGAATAATAACAACGAATCTTTGCAGTGATAAAAACGTTTGATTATTAAAAGTAATTAGGGTTTGAATTTGGTTTTGATACCATGCGTAACATTCCAAAAATTAAGCATACGATGAAATACAACAACCAAGTTATTAATAAATTTAATAATAATTTAAACCACTACTAATTGTAGATGTGTTGTTAATAATAGTAGATTTGGAATAAAGTAATAAAAATGTTTGATTATTAAAAGTAATTAGGGTTTGAATTTGGCTTTGATACCATGTGTAACATAAATACAACAATCAAGTTATTAGCAAATATAATAATAATTTAAACACTCCTGTATACTTGTGGAATGAAGATATCTTACTATCATTTACGGTGTTGTGACGTTGCTTGAATTTCGTTGATTTGTACTGCTACCTACAATAAGGTGTTGGGGATAACTCTCTACCCAACATTAGACAGTTGCAACAAATCTTTCTTGTAGTTGTCACTCCCAAGCCCTCGGCCATCTCACTACTGCTAGTGATCTTCTACCTCCAACAATTATTTCCTCAAGAATGAGTGAATGATTGCATGCATCTTCTTCCCCCTTCTCCACCACTAAATAGAACATTTTTTTCTAAAAATCGTAAGGGAATTGGAAAGAGATCTGCATGCACACCATCCATGTGTCATGACAACTTTTATTTTATTTATTTATTATTAAAATTTATTTATTTATTGATATATTTTTCTTTGTTAATTTTATTATTATTATTATTATTACTACGGTGCATTACAACGCATAACCAGCAAGACACTAGATGAGATTGAGGCGAGGTTGGCTTATATTCACTTTCATCTTCATGAAGGGCAAGACCCTCTTATCACCCATGGAAATGCCCAAAAGCCAAATTCCAACATGTAAAATGGTTTATGTTGGTTGTTTTTTGGTTATGTTTTTTGGGTGATATGGCTAGTTTGCCTTTGCGGTTCTTGTAAGAAATGACTTTATCTTTTAAGTTTTTACACTGCTCTCCTGGCCAACAAATCTAGTTGAAGTGAGGTCAAGAGAACAAAAAGCTCATGGTCACCGTAATTTTTTTAAGAATTAATCCAAGCACATTAATTGACAAAAAAAATTAAGAAAATTGATGTGATGCTCACAAGTCTTATCAAATAAGATATATTGATTGTGTGTGAATTTAAAAGAAATGAAAAAAAAAAAAGATTTGTATGATGTTTAAATGCATTATCATGGTGATAGGAACTATTTATTATGTGTTATTTTAAGAAAAAATAATAATAATAAAATGTACTATATCATTAATTTATGAGATTAAAATAAGTTTAGAAATAATATGAATTTTTTATTATCTCTTTGTTCTAAAATATATTATATATCTCTTTATTATATAAAATTGTAAATGAAAACATAAAAGCATATAAATTAATAAAAAAAAATTATTATATAAGCTTTTTAATATGTTAATTGGTATTATTTTAGGTGGTTGGTTGGAATGATTATTATCTTACTCACCAAGGTTTAAGTTTCTTTTAGTGATAAATTGAGCTATAGGGGAGGGACGCTAGTTGTTGTGTGCCCACCCTGATACATAGGACTTTGACCACCTCAGCATTGAATTGCATGTACGACATGTTGTCAATGCACCGTCCCACTTGTCGCGGTAGTTGGGGAGTTAAATCCTGCCTCGTTTCACAAGTTTTTGGTCTTCACTTAGGGTTTAGGGTATACATAGTCGAAGAGGCATTATTATTTTTCTTGGGACCGAAGTGCGGGCATTCTACTGCCCCAACTGTTTTTTGGTTGATGCCCTGATGTTGGCCACCCGACACTTAGTCATTATGCTCAACTGGTTTCTTTGTTGAGAGGAGTGGTTTGTGTGTTGAGTAAAATGGTTTTGGGGGTTTTAGGGGTTTTCTTGTTGTGGTTCAAGGTTTCATTTTTTCTACCTCATTTCTCCATGCTCGTGGCACACCAACGCTTGGTACAGTTGTCTGCTTTCAAACTAGCCCCATATTTCAGTCGGTTCAAAAATGGACATGGAGGTTTTGCGCTCTAATGGGTTTTTTCGAGGGTAAGTGGTCTTGCCTCTAAATTTTTCATGCAAATTCACTTGGGTTAATGGTCTTTTTGCTATTTTTTTACACTTTTGTGATTTGTGTTGCAGGTAAGCTTGATTGGGTTTGCAGGTGAGGTATGTCGAGGGGTCGAAGTCTTCAACGCTGATGAAGTGGGTTTTGTGCAGCTTGGTGGCTTCATCGATGGCTGTCCGGTAGGACTTCATTCCTACCAACTGCTAACTTTGTATTTGTAAACACATTCAAACTATGGGATGTATGTGCTCTTTTGTGTTTTTATGCTTAAGGAATCTTGTGCTCTTTTATGTTTTTATGCTTAGTGTCTATGGTAAATTAAGGAGTTGAATGTTTTTTTGAGTGTCTCGAGTCATTTGAATAATTCCACCAGTAGAGTAAGGAGACCACGTGTTGTAATAATTTGTGCATTATGGAGCTTTGCAAGCTCTAGTAGAGAGGATGGATAAAAAGCTCTCAACCACTCTAATCGAGATAGGAAAAATATCCATGCTATTCAATCTTCTCAGGTCCATGGCAATACCTCTCTCTTAAGAACTTCACAAAAGTGGAGGGCTACCAACCATGTGCTAGGTCTCTAGTTCAACAACAAGAGCATGCCCAACCACTACTACATTGTCCAGTTCAACCATCATAATCATCACAATTGTTTGGAATAGTTTCTATCTCTTTTCTCAAGACCTATATTTGAAAAAGAATCCTTAGAGAGGGACCTTGATATTAAACCTCCTTACAATTAACTTATGCCTAAAAAGATCCATATATCTCTTTGAATGGGGTTTTTCTTTTTGAATGTTGTCTTACACCATATAACTTGTAGTTTTGCATTGTTGTGTTTGTATAGTAGATCCATATATTGATAAGGAGTGGTGTATCGGTGGTTTTTCTTTTCAAATGTTGGCTTACACCATATAGCTTGTAGCCTTGCATTGTTGTGTGTGACTCAGTATACTAGATCCCCAAATTGTGCTCTAAATTGTACTGGATTAAATCACTAAGAAAATGCCAAATTGTGCTCTGCAAATGAAAGTTTCCATTGTATAATGTGCCTTACTGTGATGTAAAATTGTGGTCAAAAATTTAATCTACACTTGAAACACATATTTAATCCACTTGTATGTCTCGATTTCCATTGTCTCAATTGTAAAGTAAGGAGATCCCATGTTGTAATAATTTGTGCATTTTGGGGATTTACAAGCTCTAGCAGAGAGGATAGATGAAAAACCCTCAACCACTCTAACCAGGGTAGCAAAATATCCATGCTAGCCATGTCATTCAATCTTCTCGGGTTCATGGTGATACCTCTCTCTTAAGCACTTCATAAAGGTGGAGGGATACCAACCATTTGCTAGGTCTCTAGTTCAACAGAAAGTGCATGGCCAACCATGGCTACACTTTCTAGTTCAACCATCATAATCACCACAGTTGTTTGGCAGCATCATAGTTTCTATCTCCTTTCTCAACGCCTATATTTGAAAAAGAAGCCTCAGAGAGAGACCTTGATTATAAGAAGAGCTTCGGCGTTCTTTTTCATGTGATTTACGCCGAAGCTCTTCTTATAACAATGATCAATCACAGAAGCCTCAATTCTACAAGAGACCTTGATATTAAAACTCCTTACAATTAACTTATCCAAAGTGAATTCCCTAACTCTATTTACATTCCATATGTTCAATGTTAAGTAATAGTGAAATGGTATTCTATATGTTATTGTTAGGTAACAGAGAAATGATATAGTAGAAATAATTTATAATTTTGAAATATATTTTTTTCCAGTAAAAATATATTGGTAAATATATTTTAAATTTTATTTATATATATTTCCATTTGTATATGTTTAATAATTGAAATTATGAGTATATGTTTAATTTAATTATATAAAACAAAGATGGGTTAGATAATTTTCCCATTTATTGATATATGTTTATTTAATTAGTAAAATTACAATTTTTAGAAGAAATTATGTATCATTTATTTTGGAAAAAGAATTTTAAAATTTTAATTTATTTTTCATTAATATATAAATAATGGTAAGTTTTTAATTTTATGGATATCTAATGAAATTTTTTACTATAATTAGAAAAAAGAATTGAGATGAGATTTATCAAAAGTAGTTAGACTTCTTTCCCTTTCAAATTTAAAAAAAGATATAAAATAAAATCTATGAAAATTATTTTAACTATAAAATGAGTTTTAATTTTGTTGGCCAAGAGTATTACTTTAACACTCCTTTTGCTTGGCTAATAGCTGATCTTTATGGTATGTAGGAAACAGGTTAAGGGCCCAAGACCTCTAGACATCCGGCAAGAGTAAAAGCTACCTACCCCCTTACACACCACAAACAGCCCTGCATTCACAAATAACAACTATTAATAATTTTCCTAATACTGATTTGACAAATAAATTATAATTTTTTGGATTTGTGATATTAATAAATTATAATATTGAATCGTGATGTCGTGACAAAAATTATTTACAACTTAAAAATTTCCTCAAATAATTTTTTTTAATCTTAATGACCTGTTGTATTAAATCTCAACGAAAAAAACAAAAAAATTAATGCCTTTGGTTATTGTGCCCAGAATCACAAACGTCTTTTCAACTTCAATTGTTGGCACTTTAACATCCTGTGCCAATTTGATCACAACAATAATGGGCACTCTGAATTTACAAGGATATGTACATTTATCTCCAGCGTAGCAAAGAATCGTTTTGGTTCACTAAAATCTTATGGCCCCAACGATAAAGTATAGCGGAGAAGTTTATGGAATCGATAAATATGATGTTTATATAGGTAATGCATTTCCACCTGTGTAGTTGGGAAATGTAATCGTCTATTGAGCATTGGTCAACTACTAAGACCTTTTAAAGGTTGTATTGGGATGAAAATGTTGATTATGTATTTTTATCATAAAATCCAAAGGAAAATGATATTTTATAGGAATATTTTATAACGTGAGGATTAAGATAAAAAATTATGCAAATGTTTTTGATATTATTTGTTTTATAAAAGGTTGTTTTTTGAGTTTAGATTATGAGATCAGATAATGAGAATAATAAAATATTAGATTATGATAATAATAAGTGTTATATGGTAGTTATTTATTGTCTTTTAGTTTAAATATAGTTAAATTAGATAGAAAGAGTTGCAGGTATTAATAATAAATAATTAGTTGTTTAAATTGATTGATAAGAAAAATAAGTACATTGTGAGGGCGTAAGGTTATCGATAATTAAATCTTGGTTGAAGACTTACAAAAAATGTGTGAGTCAATATGTCTTGGCAAATATGCCCCTAATAAATATAATATATATATATATAAAAGTTGTCAAATGATTGTCCAGAAGAAAAATATGCTAGTTGTGAAGGATTAATAAAATGTCTATATTGACCTAAGAATGCGATATTTAAGTCAATAATTAAATCAATGGTTGGAGACATTGCCATCTATGTTAACATGGATTGAATTTTAACTCTAATATAACTATATCCATTTTGTTGGAGGAGATATTCTATATAACTCCCTTCTTTATAATATTCATCTTAATATGTTTAAAATAAGTGTGTATGTTTGTATTTAATGTTTAAAAACATATCTAATGTATCATTTTTTTCGAAAGTTTTGAATAAAGTTGATAGGATATTTATGATGACCATTTCGATATTATGTATATGTAATTCACTACTTTAACAAAATTCAATTTTAGTATATAATTATGTGTAAACTAATGCGCATTAAGCATAGTTCCACCACAAATTATTTAAGTAGAATCTATATAATTTATTATAAATTTTTGATATAAAAAATAAAAAACTCTAAACTTTCCAATATTAAATGTTATTAAAAATGTTGTTATATAGATTAATAAATAATTAATGATTAAGATTAATTTAACTTTATATCATAGAATAAAAAATGTATTTATCAAATAATGATTTTTTATTTTGTTTAATAAAAACTTTAAAAATGGAATTATTAGTAAAACTATGTTTTTTTTCTTTAAGATTGCATTATTGTACCATGGAAAATATATGCATCAGATGATTAAACTACGACTCTCCATTTTTGTCCTTAAATTTTTCAAAGTAAGTGTTTAGGTATCATTTCAATGAGTGGGTCCAAAAAAGTGATAGGTTTTACTAGAAAAGTCAATTCATTGGGTAAAACGATTTTGATAAGTAAATATGGGTGACTTCATGTTAAAATTAAAAAATATTTGTTTTTAAAAGTCATTCAAGGTGAAAGGTTCACATTAGCACTAATATTGTGCAACCATGTTAAAATTAAAAAATACTTATTTTTAAAAGTCATTCAAGGTGAAAGTCTCACATTAACACCAAACCACGGTTGCCTTTGTACAAAGCATTAAAGACAACAAGATGTGAGGCAATGAACCATGGAGATTCTTTTTAGAGATTTAGATTTCTTTTAGAAATTTTTTTAAGACAATAAGATGTGAGGCGATGAACCAAGATTTTTTTTAGAGATTTAGAATTTTTTAGAAACTTTTTAAGAATTCATAACAATCACAAGATATAATAAATGAATTCACCATAAATACATCATTATTATTGTAAAAGTTCATTAAATATGAGGCAACAAAAAATAGCATATT
>APFE031572764.1:42415-54154 GCA_000404065.3 Pinus taeda
GATCGAGCGCTTGTCTTGTTCGGCTCGTTAAAACTATCGAAAATTCATCCCTTTCATATTATTTTATACTTTTTCGGACTTAAGGGATTATATGACGAAAAAGGATTACTGGAGTTTCCTTTCTTTCCCTTTTCAGACTCTCTAAAATTGAAAAAGGACCGAGTTGTATTTGTCGTTAAACTCGTTAAAACCAATAGCGACAAACTTGTCCATAGAGACAAGAACGAGTTTCACTGTCGCTAGGCTCGTTAAAACATAGCGATGGGTTTTCCCAAAGGGAAAATTATAGAACAAGAATATGTTATCCTCCTCAAGCTTGATAAAAATAAAGAGGTACTGGTCAGTAATGACTGGGGAAAATTTGGGAAGAAAACTTTAAGAAACTTTATTGGTAGCAAGTCGCTCTTGAACATGACACTTTCACTCCATCACCATGATTGAGTTGGGTTGGGTTATTCCGTTCGCCGGTCATATTACCATTGGTCCATCATACCATCCATATTTGGGGTTAATTCTACCAATCCATTTCAGTGTCGTTGAAATGTTCAAGAGAAGTCGATCAGATAATTCACCAACCTAGCTTGTGTCTCACCTGCTACAATACCTTCACGCTTTATTCTTTCATGAATACCACCCTGAACCTTATATCATCAGATCGTTTTCACCTCCATAAAATCATTTTCTTCATTCCGTGTCGTAGATGTGGGATTCATTAAGGCCCTCCTACAACGGGTCACTTCTTGTCAACGACAGCTCATTATCCAAGAAGTTGACCTAGGAACAACCCTTTCAATACTTTGTAGCTTGCATGCCTCAATGGCACGTTTCTCACTTCCGACGATAGGCTTACATCAATTGCCTTCGACCGAAAGATTTTGCGTGGTGTTTGATGCCAAGTCCCATTTTCACACCACGCAAATTGTACTGTAGTACCTTGAGGGCCATCATCATTATCGGTGACTCCTCTCGCGCCTGTTAATAGCTTACATCAATGGCTGGTAATCAGGCTATGTCTTTCCATGTTCGACTCTAGAACATCTTTTCACATGGATCGACTTGTACTTCGGGAGAAGATTGAACGAGTTTGAAGACCCTGGATCTAGTTTCATCCATTCGAGCTGCAATATATTCAGGAAAATAAAGACATCAAATGTACATCATTACTGCACAGATGATCATCCGAATCAAAGGATGATGGCTCTATCGGAATCATCAGTCTACTACTCAAACGGTTGTTTGTCCTATGTACATGAAAATGAATTTATAAAGCTGAGCATATGAATTCCCGCCTCAACTAGATCATGAAAATATTATGAAGATAACGTATTGTATTGTATCTTATTATAGGTCACCTTCCAGTTCAAAAAACCTCAGATCCTCATGATAAAGCATTTCACCCAACATCAAAAGATTTACGAGCTCATGCTTTAGGGGGAAACTGTTATAGACATATTTGGGCACTGTAACCCCAATCATATATGTCCATAATCCAAGTGCTTCTGAGTCCCTAAAAGTGTTGTTTCATACCCTAAAGGAATAAGGTCAGCTGATTACATCATCTCCCAGAAGTTTTCCATGGAAAACTGCTTAGAACTGGTTAAAACTAGACCACACAAACTGCTTAGTGCAAAGGGTGCGATGCATCTCACCTGCCACATGCAAAAAGTGTGATGCATACTGAAAAACCCTTTTGTAGGGTGAGATGGGAAAGAGTAGACAAATGGCAGAGACAATTTGCAATGTGGATGATCATGGAATCTTCCAGAAACTTCTCCTGTGACACTTGCCTCTTTGAATTCACCCAGGGATGAGTAAGACATCATGAATCTCCAAGTGGAACAAAGAACTATCAGAGAGAGGACACTAATCAAAATCCCAGAAGTTGACTCACCCCCTGTAATCATCTATATATGGATCCCTCATCCCAGAGATCCAGAGGTTGGAATTTTGCATCTTGTAAGGAAGTGTTTTTGGTTTCCTAGTGGAACATCATAGTGTTGGGTGATCTAAGCTTTTCATGAGGTGAAGAAGGACTTTCATGCTAGGAGGATGACACTGGGTCAAATCAATGGGTTGTAATCCTCTCTTCTAATCTTTATATCAATAAATCTATTCAAGTTTTCCTCCACATTCTTATATGTTTGATGATATATGCATTTGTGTGGTCAATATATACCTGGTCCTATATTGTTTATGATTGTAGATCTCTGTACTTTGAAGGTATTATGCTACTTTGACTTCACAGGTACTCTTTGAAGTAGAGTAATCAAGGAAGGAGTGGCAAAGATCCGTCAGAGGGTAGAAGGAACAAGCAAGGAACCAAGTGAAAGATTGAGGTTGGTATTCTTTGCTCCTCTCCTATATACTTCTCATAAAGGAAAACAAAAGTAACTTTAGTTTGTTTGTTTCTAAGATAGCTACCCATCTTAGTGAGACTAGCAGCTCTGCATGGACACTAGATTTCCCAATAACAACAGGATGCTCATGGACATGTTTCCCCCAAAAGATCATTTAGAAAGAAAGAAACTATGTTGGTTCCAAGGATATGTTGTATTCATAAGCAACATTATTAACGCTGAACCATACATTTTTGAAGAAGTTGTGAAGGCTGAAGTGTGAAATGATGCAACGACTGATGATATGGGTCCATCATTCATAGTGATGTATGCAAAGTGGTTCCAAGACCCCAAGGTAATTACGTTGTGTCTTCTAAATGAATGTATAAAATTAAACATGGTACTAATGGAAGTATTGAAAAATATAAAGCTACATTTGTGGCCAGAGGGTTCTCTCAGAAAGAGAAAATAGACTATGATGAAATATTTGAACCTATTGCTTGTTATACAAACATCTGATCTATTGTGGCTCTAGCTACTAGCCAAGGATGGTTCCTTCACCAAATGGATGTGAAGATTGTTTTTATGCATGGATTCCTCAAGGAAGAAGTATATGTGGAGAAACCATAAGGATTTGAAGTACATGACTGCAAAAATCATAGGTGTAGATTGAATAAATCTCTCTATGCTTTGAAGCAAGCTCCAAGAACTTGGTATGATCACATTGATAGCTTCGTGATGAAGCCTAGTTTTACTAGAAGAAATGTTGATCCAAATATCTACTTCAGAATAGTCGAAGGTATGCCTTTGATATTTTCATTATATATTCATGACTTATTCTTGACAAGAGGAGAACCTATTACCCTCCAGCATAAGAGGGAGTTATCTTCTAACTTTTAAATTAAAGATCTTCATTTGATGCACTACTTTCTTGGTCTCCAAGTATGGTAGAAACCTAATAAGGTTTTCCTTTCTCAAGGAAAATATGTTGTCAAGCTACTAGAAAGATTTGGTATGAAAGAATGTAAATCCATGAATACTTCAATGAAGATGAAATTTAATAAGCTGTGTGGTGAATCTGCAGGTCTTGATTTTCAAAATCCTTTTGAGTATCAATAACTGGCTTAGTGAACACTAGACTAGACATATGTTTTTTTGTCAATACTATGATCCAATATATGATTGAACCATCTCATGCACATTGGATTGTTGTAAAACATGTCTTTAGATACCTACATGGTCCCATCAATCTTGGATTGAAATATATTGTCAAAGATGTATGACTACATAGTTACTTTGATTTTTATTAGGCTGGTAACTCTGCTGATAGAAAAAGCACATCTAGATGTTTCTTTAGCTTGGGATCTGCTATGATATCTTGGATGAGCAAAAAGAAAATTTCCATAGCCCTTAACACAGTTTAATATGACTACAGTGCTGATAGCGTGGCTGAATGTGAGATGGTTTGGAAGAGGAATCTCCTTTGACAATTGTTTGAGCATGTATTGGATACAACATTAATTTACCGTGACAATAAGAGTGGGATTCAACTTATAAAAAATCCTATGTTCCATGACAAGTCCAAGCACATTGAGGTCAGATATCACTATATTTGGGAGTGTAAAGAGGAGCAGTCAAGCTCCATCATATTTTGATTGATGATCAGGTAGTTGACATACTTACTAATCCTTTACTGAAAGGGAAGTTCTTGGTTTCCAAAGAGAAACTTGGACTGTCAAATGTGACCCTTCCTAGAGAGGGAAGTCATGGATGATGAACCTTGTTTGTATGAGATCATTTTTGTGTGTTGACAAGTGGATCCCCCCAAGCAGAGATGAGACTTTCTCGTGTGAGATCCTTTTAATGTATTGATAAGTGGATCCCCCCAAGTAGAGATGAGACTTGGTTGTGTGAGATCCTTGTCATGTGTTGACAAGTGGACCCCCCCCCCCCCCCCCCCCCCAAGCAAAGATGAGACTTGGTTGTTCAAGATCCTTGTTAATTAGGTTATACCCCCAAGCAAAGATGAGACTTGTTTCTATGATATCCTTGTATGTGTTGATAAATGGATCCCCCCCAAGCATAGAGGAGACTTGGTAGTGTGAGATCCTTGTCATGTGTTCACAAGTGGATCTACCCATGCATAGATGATACTTAGTTGTGTGAGATCCTTTTCAAGTGGGTTATCCCCCCAAACAACGATGTGACTTGGCTGTGTAAGATCCTTGACAAGTGGGTTATCCCCCTAAGCAGATATGTGACTTGGTTGTGTGAAATCCTTGACAAATGGGTTATCCCCCCAAGTAGAGATCTAACTTGGTTATGCAAGATCCTTAACAAGTGGGTTATTCCCTCAAGCAGAGATTTGACTTGGTTGTGTGAGATCCTTGACAAGTGGGTTATCCCCCCAAGCAGAGATGAGACTTGGTTGTGTGAGATCCTTGTTAAGTGGGTTATCCTCCCAACAAGAGAGGAGACTCGGTTGTGCAAGATCCTTATCATATGTTGGCAAGTGGAAATTCCCCCAAGTGAATATAGGGTGATATATTAATATCCCCTATTTTCCATGGATGTAGGGTGGTAGCCAAAGATCCCCTATGATGATTCTTATTCATTAGAGTGAGGCATCATTATTCCATATGATGCAAGGAGAGATGAACAAAGATGAGAAGAGAATGAAAATATATTTGTTTGCAGAAAGAAAATCCTCCCTTGTGGAGAGGGAGTGTTGAAAATTTGGAAGCTCGGGCATGAATAACTAAAAAGAGAATTTTAAAAAATAGAAAGTCTCAAGTATGACTTTCCAAAAGTAGTAAATCACCTTGCATCAATTCGTAATCAAGTATTGTTAATGGAAATTCCTTTCCAGTCATCAATTAATCCTAATAGTTTAATTTCAACTTAATCATCATCATCATCATCATTATGATTATAATACTATTATATTATTATTAGAAAAATTAAATCCAAGTCACTCAATCATGGCTCTCAATATTGTTCTCTTACACTCTCATTATTGGCATAACATATTCCTGTTACACTCATTAATGCTCTTACAGTCTCTTACACTCAATATAATCTTTCCATAAAAGATTCCTCTTACACTCTCTTACGCTCTCATTAAAGCATGTCTTGAAAGATTCCTCTTACACACTCTTTAAGGAATATGTTACACTCTCCTTCTTAATGGCATAAGTTACAAAGGCATGTATACCTTATTAATGGTATGAGTTATATTTCCTAAATGGGCATATGTTATGCTCCCTCTTGGCATGTGAGTCACTCGTCCTTTACGGCATGGATTCATTGCTCCTCATATATATGCATGTGCCTCATTCTATCTCCCCTCACTACTTGAGCATTGTGAAATAATTCTAACTTGAGAGGTTTAAATAAGATTGCGAGAGAGAGACTTGGAGAGTAAGAGCAGAACTTGGTGAGCCAAGTTTGATTTAGTGCTTTGGTGTGTCAGTGTTGATTCAATTAAAGGGAACATTGATTCAATGTGTGCATCCGTTGCTGCTACTAGTGACCTTCATGCTACAACTTATTCAGATTTGGGTGAACTTAATCATTCTCTTGATCTCTCATTGTACTCTATATCTTTGCTAAACAATTGATTTCTAATAGAAGAAGAATCTAGTTGGGTTTTCCCCTTGTGGGTTTCTCCCTAGTCTTTGGACCTATATTTTCAATGTCTCATTTTGTTCTTGGTTGTCTTCTATTATGCATTTCATTTATGTTCTATCTACAATTTATCATCTAATATTGTAACATATTTTTTTTTTGTAATAAATGATTGTTACAACATATGACATATGAATTTCAACAAGTTGGACTCAGTATGAAGATAAACTTGTTCTAGGACCAATTTTTTTGTAGGAATTGGAACAAATTGTGAATAAAGCAAAACAAAACCTAAAAGAAGCTCGACATGCATATAAGAGTTATGCATATTTGAAATGGACACACAAGGAATTTCAAATAGGGGAACATGTATACATTCAAGTCAAGAAAAATAAAAGTACCCTGGAACTAGGAAGTTGTGCTAAGTTAGCACCCTGGTTTTGTGGACCATTGGAAATAATAGCAAGAGTAGGGTCAATGGCCTACCAACTAGAATTACTAGCTCATATTAATGTTCATAATATATTTCATGTGTATCTTTTGAAAAACTATATTCATGATCCAACTCATGCTAATGATTGGATTTTTTATAGGTCGCACTAGAAGGAGAGTCACAGATAGAGCCTTTGCAAATATTAAAATAGAGTGAAAATATACTATAAAATCAAGCCATCGCCCAAGTTAAATTGCAATGGAGGAACTTTGGGCCTAAGGAGGCAACTTAGGAGATGGAGGAAGTAATGAAATATGCATTTCCTATGATATTCTAGAAGGAATGAATGGAGAAAAATACTGAGGACAATATTCCCTTTAAGGGGAGGGAAAATGTAGTGCCCCTAATATAATTAATTCTAATCAAACTTTTACGATTTTTATTTTGATAAATATGGATGATGGGAATGAGTCTAAAATGTAAAGTTGAACATTTTTTATGATAATGTAAATATTTATTACTATAACAAACTTTTCTTACTTTTCTTATAATTTGTTATTTTGAAAATATAAGATGAGCCACCACATGAGTAGTAAAGTTCCCAACTATCAAGAAATAATTAGAAATTAGTTATGGTCAAATAAAGGAAAGTTTCCACAAAAAGGAAAAATCCTCCATCTTCCAAGGAATGATTTTCCCTACCACCAAAATTTTCATGACGAGAGAGAAAGGTCATTGGTGAAGGAAGATGATATAGAAAAGAAATATTGTAGGAGATAAAAACAACGAGGTTTTAGTGGCATAGAAAGACTGGACCTACACAAAATAGAAGTACAACCCAAGATTTAGTAGGAAATTTTTAGGGCTTGAGGAAGAGGAACTGTGAAAGAAAACTTGATAATTTCCTGACAAAAAAGGTGCATGTATCTCAAGGGGAACCGTTGGGGTAGCATTTCAATAGTTTTGAGGAATGTGGTACCTCCTTTTATACTTCTAAAAAAACATAGATAAGTCATTGGTTTTTTTTGTTATGTTTTGATTGAGAATTTGGAACCCCAATATTGGATTATGTTTCTATGTATGGAAGAGATATGAATACAATTGTTAATGAGTATATGGTATAATTTTAAGAAGGACTTAACTTCTATTATAACTAGTTTTATGAAGAAAAAAAAAATTATGCTAAATAAAATGTTTATTTAATCTTGAAAGTAATCTTGTATAGGAAACCATGAACTAAGTAGGATATTGTTATAGATAAACATCATATAAAGTTTGTATATATAACCATGAATCACATGGTTATCCTAGTTATGAGTTGACCTGAGAGAATGTTCTTGGGTTATTTCACAACTAGCAATCCTTTTCGTAATATGGGAAACCCTTAAAAGTTTATAAGTGTTGAAACTTGGTAGCAAGCAATTTTGTATTCAAAGCTTATGAAGTAAGAGTTTCCCTAAACTATCTAGTCTATAAGTATATCTTTATATATATATATATTCAATAAATAAGAAAGATAAATCAACATCACAAGACTATTGGTCTTTATATTTAACCATCAATGAAACGTGTTGGAAGATAAAAAGAAAAAAGAGAAAATTGAAGCTACAAACATGCATGGAAACCTTATCCATGTATTAAGAAAAATTAAGAATTCTAGGTCATGTTATCTACATGTAGTAGTTATGGCTATCCTGCACATAAGATGGAAGATATTTACATTTTAAAACAAAACATTAGGGTGGAAACATCTTAGAACAAGCATGCAATTTTTTGTGTAAATATATTACTACAAAATGCACTTAACCATGTACAACCTAAGAAAAATAACATAAGGAATTTTAATATATTAAGTCTTTGGTACACATATAAACAATTTGGTAACTTGATAGACTGTTATAAATTATAGAAAAATAACAAAAATTAAGGTAGTGTAATTAGAGAAAGGTGTTCCAAAGGTAGATTCCATAACTAAACTTTAACTAGATTAAAATAATACATAAGTGAACTTAGAAGGGTTTAGTTCCTTGGTAAGAAAATTGGAAAACTAGAAAACAATTTGTAAAAATGTATGGCCATGGTCACGACCATTCTGGGTTTACAAAAAATGTCCACTCAAGACATAGGTAAGCCTGCAAGGAAAAGGGTGTAGGGGTTAGATACGTGGAAAATGTCCAAGCTGCAATGGTAATATCAAGAAAGAAAAACCATAGAAGGAACAAGTGCAAACCTGTACTAGGTAAGAGAACTACGTTAAAATAGTATAAACATACAAATAAAATAATAATGTAATATACATTGGATGGGAAGTTACCTAATAATGCACGTGACATTCTCACTGAACCCTAACCTGTGCACAAATATTACTCAAGTGTGAGATCTAAACTAACTGTAAAGCAAATTGGAATAACCTTTTCAATATATATATATAAGCCATGGTGGATTAAAATTCTTACCATAGATAGAAAACATGAGAAAACAGATAGTATCCTAATAAATATTAACATAGAACCTTATACAAAGAAAATTCCACAATTAGAACAAAATATTGCAGGGTTATTAAATGAAAAATTTGGGAAAGATGAACCCAAGAAACCCTAATATATTAAAGTAGAATAGGAAAAGGAAATTTTTGTAAGAACCCTAAAGGTATTACCTATAGGTGATGGTCTGAGGAAGGAATGAGCTTGGAAACTAGAGCAATGTTACTACCATCAACACATGAAACCATAAAAATATAAGACAGGAGGTACAACAAAATCCTCTTTCAAAATTTCTTGAGAAAACCCAAATATTTCTTAAGTAATCTAGGTATGAATTCGAAAACTTTAAGATCAAGACGGTTATCTAAGGATGATACTACCAAAATCTCTCCAAGAATCCCTAGTGTGAAGCATTTATGAGTATACTCTCCTACAAGTTTAAAAATAGAGTAAAATATTGAAGTAAGTAAATAACCCTAAAGGAAAAAATACCACAAATAAGAATGCACATGTAACTAATAGAGTGTAAAAGACCTTGTAAAAAGAGACTACAATAATAGGTGTACTAGCGTAATGACAAAAATTGAGCTTCAATGCATACAAGACACCGAGGAGAACTGAAGACCTAGTATAGTCCAAACTTATGCCAAGAAAGAATAAACCCTGAAACAGTGCACAACTTAAAGCACCAAATTCATTGATGCAAATGATAATGGATTCAGAGGTGGGGTGTAGGGTGAGGTTACTAACCCAAACTGCCCTTCGAGGGAAATATTCACCCTACAAATTTTTGCAATGGATCTAAGTCATTCAAAAACTGACAAAACTGGAAGGGTTTCTCTTGTTCACAACCTAAACCATATCAAAACATTAATAAGAGAACACTAGTAGAACTATCATCAAACCTATATCCCATCATGGTGTCAAGATATGGAACGAACTTCTTATTATAAGTATACTTATATACATGTTTAGTGAACCAAGTATCAATAGTAATGTTATATAGAAACCAAATTTTTTTTTTTCAGAGTTTCAATTATGATCTAAGCTAAGGCAAGGCAACCTCAACTCCCTAGGAAAATAATTTTGGTCTTAATGGTAACTTGGAAAAGATCTCTACGGAACCTTAATCCATTGAGGGCTTGTGCATGTTTTGAGTTGGAAATGAATATTTATCATTTTTTTTTGTGAATCAAGGTTTTTCTATTAATACAAAATATTACATCTTGATGTGGCACTTCTCAAAATTTTGTTGGCCTCACTATTACTATATTTATTGGCCAACAGTTGCATGTGCAAATACATAGAGAATTTCCAAAATGGTAGTGCTTTACATATATTACTAGGAAAAAAATGCCAAAAAAATCCATAAAACAAAAAGAAGACAAACAAGTATCAAAGATCATCAGAGTTCACCAGGGTCGAATGTTCAATACCCAATCCATGGGGTGGCAGAGGTTTGTATCAACAATGCTCGTGCCTCTCGATGCAAACCAAATTGTCTTTCAAATGGTCAAGCTACTCCTAGATGTGTTGTTGCCCTCTTCAAAGGCTTACTAGTCTATCATGTATCTCCCATAAGTTGTGTTGGATGTGATTCATAAAATACATAGTGTCATTGTGATCATCTTTTTGGTCCCTATCGAATTGGTTTGACACATCACTCAACTGACGAATCACACTACCACAATATTCCACCATGGGAGGGTTTTCCATAAAGGGAAAAGAATAAGAGATCGATGGGTCTATTGTTTCACCATGGTTTTGTCCATGGTTCTACTTTTAACTTTTGATTCTTCTCTAGCTGAGTTCTTGACTTTCCTAGTCACGTTGAGAGGAATATTCACCACCCACCCTTGAATTTATTGACCTTGAGATAACACGTCTATATTGCATCAACTCACAACCCCTTCATCCTATTCGAGACCTAAATCAACCCTGACCCCTAATGCAAATGGCATATGCCACTGAAACCTCCAAATCCACCACAGAAATTATCCAAACATGCATAATGATGCCTATAGTGATGCACAAACTCGAAAAAAATCCAAACAATAGGAAAAGTAGGCAAAAATTGAGATAGGGGATGTAGCTTTATAGAATTATCCTTTGAACCAAGAAGTAAAATTCCAAGTTAGATGCAATCTCAGGATGCCCACCAATTGGCCCCGATTTCATTTCCAAAAGCTAAAACATGAATGCGCAGAGTTTAGTTCTGAGCCACCGATAACTTCCAAATTCTAACACTAAGACTAGCTATAATTTCCAAGAATAGAGCCATAGAACTTTCAAAAATGCAATTGAGAGAAAAATGTAAAACAACCTTAATATAGGGGCTAAGGACTTTACTAGAAGATTGAAAGCCAGAAAATTCTCCAAAAATGCCACCCCTTCACCCGAGCCCCACCTCTGCCACCACAATAAAACCACGAGGATGAAAAATATGGACTAAGGAGAGCACCTTAAGCCGAGGTACCAAATTCACTTTCTTCGAACCACATTAAATAATTTTTTAACGCCACCAGAACCGACTTTAGCCCCTTTCCAATTTTCTGCGACTTGAGTAACAAGGAATGTCAAAGTTAGAATGCCATCCCGCATGCCCAGAAGTCCAACTTATTTCTCCACCTTAACTCCCATACCCTCACTCATCCAACTGATTCTACCAAATATATCCCCCTCATTTTCCAGAAAGATTTCCTTGTACTCGTAGTGAGAAAAGTGCTTGAAATGCATTAAACCCCATGACATGTGGATGAGGGTGGAAAATCGCCATCCGTTCCTTTGGTTCTTCTAAAACTCACTACCGTTGGGAAGAATATTTATCATTTTAGTGTAATTGTGAATTATCAATTTGGTA
>APFE031572772.1:0-11526 GCA_000404065.3 Pinus taeda
TTTAATGTGGTTGTTGATTTGCAATCCTATTTGATCATATGCACTATATGCATTGATTTAAGTGTAGATGTCAATTTATAATCCTATTTAGTACTTATACTAGATGCATTTATTTCAGTGTCGATGTTGATTTCTACTCCTATTTGATTGCTACACATGATGCATTGGTCTCAGTGTAGATATTTATTTATAATCCTATTTGATCACTTGCACTAGACGCATTGATTTCATTGTAGATGTTGATTTCTAAACCTATTTAGTAGCTTACACGAGATGCATTGATTTTAGCGTAGATGTTGATTTCTACTCATATTTTATTTCTTGCATTAGATGTGTTGGTTTTAGTGTAGATATTGATTTCTAATCCTATTTGATTTCTTTCACTAGATGCATTGATTTAAGTATAGATGTCGATTTCTAATCCTATTTGATTTTTTTCACTAGATGCATTGATTTTACTATAAATGTTGATTTATGATTTAATGCAACTAGATGTATGATGTACATTAATTTCAAATTAATTAGATTAATATTGTGCATTGATTTCAGTGTAAGCATATCTCTGCCTCCTCCATCTATATCTCTATCTCCCATTGTCTCTCCTTCTCTATCTCTCTGTCTCACCCCCTAAACATACACACTCTCTCTCCATATCTATCCATTTATCTCTCTCCCTCCTTCCCTTTCCCCTCCCTCACTCTCTTCCCCTTCTCTCTCTCTCTAACATTTCTCTCTCCATATCTATATCTCTTCCTCCCTCCATGTCTGTGCCTCTCTCTTCTTCCCTCTCTCACCCCCCCATCTATATATCTATCTCCCCTTGTCTCTCCTTCTCACCCACAAAACATACACACTCCCTCTCGGTGTAAGCACATAAAAATTATTCATGACATGTATTGACTTATGTGTTACAATAATTCAACCATAAATACCAAACTTGAATTTCCATCCTAAATAAAATCTTACCCGAAATTTGGCTTCTTGAAACTATAAACTATTTATAATTGGGTACATTCTTATTATTCTCATTTTCCATCATTCAACATTGTTAATTACTTTGCATTCAAACATGGTAATAGAAAATATGTACCATTGGAAATTATTTGGGGTTTAACACTCCATAAGTAACCATGATTGACTTTCGAGAAAACTACTATTAATATTGGAGAGAAACAAAGACAAGGTATTTTGTTTACTTCTATAGCTCGAGTTAAATATATGAATGGTCTATGACTCCAACTACTCTTTTCATATGATCGATATGAGAAAATGGAAAAACTAATAGGTGCGGCAATAGGAACAGTAAAAGAAAATAGTTTCAGATTAATCATAATGAATATTGTTTGTAATTGACTGTATTCTTAATATTCACATTTTCCATCAATCAAAATTGTTACATTGACACTTTGCACCCAAAATTTTTATTTCAACATTTTTCATCATTCAAGTTACTAACAGTCTCTCTCATCTCAACAAACTGAGGTAACTAAGAAAAATTTAAATTAAATTGACTAAATAAATCTTAGACATATTTAGCATATTTAAAATGATCAAAATATTTAGATGTTCAACAAATTTTGTATGATTGCACATGACTAAAACAAGCCTAGATTCGTCTTAACACCAAATCTATCAAGCGTCAAGAGGGATCAAATCCCTCGAGTTGCAAACCTCTCCTCAATTTTGCACTCAAAACATAGGTTTTCACCTCTAGATATTTAGTCCCTCTCGGCGGTTGATAGATCCGAGGTTATGATGGATCTCGGCTGGTTACTATTAATAGTCAAACATAACCAACCAGATTATTGAATATAGTCAAACAAAGTCAACCTTGACAGTCATTGTTTAAATCATTTACAATGATGATATTATAATATTGGGTTTGATATTAGGGCTTATAATAATGAGCTTATAATATGGGGTTTAATATTAGGGTTTATATTATTGGGATTAATACTAGGGTTTATAATATTAGATTTAATATTGAGTTTATAATATTGATGTTAAATATTGGGTTTATAATAATAGGTTTTATAATATTGGGTTTATTATTAGGTTTATAATATTGCATTTAACATTAGGGATTATAATATTGGGTTTAATATTCTGGTTTATAATATTCGGTTTAATATAAAGGTTTATAATATTTAGTTTATAATGTTGGGTTTAATATCCAAGTTTATAAGATTGGGTTTTATAATGTGAGGTTTTATACTATTGGGTTGAATATTATGGTTTAATATTATATTTGAAATATTGGGTTTAACATTAGGGTTTACAATATTGACTTTAATAGTAGGCTTTTTAATGTTAGTATTGAGCTTAATATCAAAGTTTGTAATATTGGGTTTAATATTGGGGTTATAATATTTTGGTTTAGTATTGAGTTTTATAATGTTACGGTTTATAATATTAGGGTTTAATATTGTGACATTGGAATGGTACATAAATATATTCAATGTCGCATAGTGACAAGTATTGTCTGAATGTGATATACGATGTTACAATCATTGTCATAATACAGTAAGCTAAAAATTTAACTTACTAGGAGCTCCACTATGGAATCACCATGTATGTTTAAGAGAGAATTTAGCATATAGTAGTAGGTTACTTTAATCCGAGGAAGCTTTGACAAGAGCTTTCGCAAATGGTGTGTGTGAATCACGGGGGCTTCACTTAGGGAGAAATACCATACCACATGGGTTCATATTGGGGGAAATATATTGAGGAAAATGTGGCATAATATATTGGGGGATACATAGGGGGTGAAGGGTTTTTTAATTGGCCAGTATAGAAAATGGAGCTCAAAGTTAATGAAAACATATAGAGGGGTATAAAAAATGTTAATGAAAAAATGGATACCTACAATATCTAGTGGACGTAGGGGGTTTTTAAATTGAGAAGATGTATTGGGTCCATATTGGCAAGGGGTTAAATAATGATTTTTAGGGGTATTTTCCAATATCTAGTCAAATTAAGGATATTGTTTAATATGCCATGAACACAAGTGATAGGTGAGAGGTTCACTAAGTGAAGCCCCCATGGTGTGAATGAAGAAGAAGTGGAACCACACAAACAAGAAAAATCCTAAGCACTTCAGATTACAAGACAGGAGTAGAGAACTTACCTCTTAATGCTAGATCCTTAACTCTATTTGAAGATGCCAACTCTAAGAAGATATACTTGAGATATTTTCTCTTATATGTCCTAAATAACCTGCACGCAAATAAAGAAACCAACTTGATCTTCCTGCAAACTAATATTATTGCCAAGCATAATATATCGATCACATCAAATGCAATAGACCATGAAATATAAATAATGGGGAGAATACTTTTTATGGTAGTCCTTAAATAGAACTAGAATACATCAATGAGTTCTCCAAGCCTCTGCCCTTGATCTCCTTCCTAACCTCTATTCTCACTAGTGTGGATGCACAAGTTTATCGTGGTTATAGCTCTAGTGGAATTTCGGCATTAGTTCCTTCTTATCCTTATGACTAGTGAAGAACTTCATTTATATAGATTTTCTCATGATTTTCCTTCATTGCATATAGACGAATTTCTCGACCATATTAAGGAGATGGTTATGCTAGACCAAATAAATCATTATTTTAATCAACAATAATTATTTTAATCAAATTTGTTAAATTGGACTAATTCTAAACTTATCTAGTTGAATTCCAACATTGCTTTAGGAATCAAATGTAGAGAGCGTGTTGATGACATACTATTTTGGTCCTCAATATGCCTTCTGGTTTGGTTTCCCCAACTAGGAATGAGTTTTAATCACTCAAAATACCTTTTTTCTTGATGATTCACCAATCACAAATTGATTTTCTGACTTGGTAAAGAATGCGGTTATATTCTTGATCATGGGGTGAATTTTTGCACTATAATGGAGAATTTTGGAAAAGTCCAACATTTAGACTTAACTACTTAATAATTCCTATGAAAAAAAAAGTTTACTCATATGCTCTTTCTCAAAACTTCCCAAAAAAATATTTATTTACATATTCAATCACTTAAATCTAAGTCATGGCTTCACGACCATTATATTTAACCATATTTACAAATAAATATAAAATAATTATGTCTATAAAACAATTGTACGAGAGGTATCATGACATCAAATATAAGATTAGCACGTTAGTATGACATATATATATGTCATAATACAAGGTTATATATTATAAAAACCTATTTTTATTATTTTGCATTCAAGTGGCCAAAGAGGCCTCGCAACCTATGTAGGGCTCAAATAATAAGTTAGGAAAGACGAGAATGACATAGAATTAGTTGACATGTTTATTTATTGTTTCCACATATATTTAAAGTGAGATATATATTTGGGATATATAATTATTAGTCCCTGCCCTTTCGGGCTGGCAGGGACTATAGTAATCGATTTTGGTCGGTTGCATTAGTTTGACATGCTAATTGATAAACTAATTGGAGCTTAAAGTAAAGTTTCTGGAAAGCACATATCAACCAATACAATATTTTATCCTTTTAACCAATCAATGCAATATCCGTCTTATTTGGCCTCAAACCGAGGTATACAGGCTGAAAAGTTAGGACAAAGTTCGGAGAAGTACAAGTAATTAGACCAACTTGACACCTTCACGAAGTAATGCTATCTTTGCATTAGCATTAATTTGCTAACATTTAATGTTAAAGTATATGACTGAACTAGAACTAGTTTATAAGTAGCTGAAGTTTCCACTTGTTGCCATCGGTTACTGCATGTTGCATGCTTGGGTGTCTGCATGTTCTGATTTGGCGATTCAATGTATGGTTTACTAGTAAATACAAACATGCAGCCTGAGCAAATGTTCGATAGGCTAGGAAACTGAACTACGCCATAAAAACGAGGAGGGCCGAAGCAAGCGCACGCAGCCTGAGCAAATGTTCGATAGGCCAGGAAACTGAATTATGCCATAAAAACGAGGATGGCCGAAGAAAGTGCAAGGGCTACCCAAACGCCTGATTTGAAGTTCTTTATTCCGTCGTTCTATAATCAGAAAACGGTATCAGCTTTATTAGCTCAAATGACTATTGGTTTGGTGAAGATTTTGTTTGTTTGGATAAACTGTTCAATAATTTATTTTTCTGACTAAGCTATACAAATCATTCGAAAAAACTACAAATAGTTATATCTAATATAATATAATAAGAATCTGGAAATTCTTGTTCGATTTAAAAATTATTAGTAATGGTGCAAAGTAAGGATAGAGATATTACTAACCGCTGAATCAGAGCCTCGCTTGGCAGAGAAGAAACAACCTGAGCTGCGGACGGGGCCTCGCTTTCCGGCGACGAAACAGTGAGAATTCTACTTTGTTTCAGACGCATAAAAACAATTAAGGTATCCTAAGAAATGAGCTACGACTTTAATAATTTTAGAACCACTCATTTATTGTACAGTCTTGCTTGTGTGATTGATCTCCTGGCACATCTTTCAGCATCATAATTATGCCAGTTCAAGTAGAGAAGTAACTTACAAAAAGTCTTGTAGCTTAAAATATTTTTGGTCTCCTCCAAAATATGTTTGAATGAGTCCACAACAAACTGTTCCAAGAACTTCTCTTGCAAATATGCCACTTTTGAATTTAGAAATTAAACACATCCTGCTGCAATAATGTTCTATTGTTTCCTCAAAAATTTCTATGTAAATCTAAAATGACTTTTTCAAGTGGACAGAAGATTACATAGTATAGAAGCAAGACAATAGAAGAATAAGTCCAAATACAAGAATATGTTAACCAGCAGCCATGTCAGGAAGGTTCCAGTAAATATATCGAGGAGATGAATATATAGTAAAGTTAGTGTATCACCTCCAACCATTGTTTAAACGTAAAATTTGGGATTCGAATGAGTCCACAACAAATTGTTCCAAGAACTTCTCCTGCAAATATGCCACTTTTGAATTTAGAAATTAAACACATCTAACTGCAATAATGTTCTATTGTTTCCTCAAAAATTTCTATGTAAATCTAAAATGACTTTTTCAAGTGGACAGAAGATTACATAGTATAGAAGCAAGAGAATACGCATAAAAACTTTGTTTCAGACACATAAAAACTCTAACTCAAAGCGTACCAAGTTATTTTCTCTGTGCCTGCCAATAGGGTTTTTTTTACAGCAGAGCGCATTCATTATAACAGTTGTATAAAGTAAAACGCGGGCCCTAACCAGTAATAACAGACACCATCAGACTCTAGCACAATAAACCCCAACTCTAACACTGTTAGGCTTTTGCTCTGCCCCTACCAACCGTTAAAATAAACTTTAAACATCCTGTTTTAGATAGAAAAATTTTCACAGCTGTTTATCAGGACATCCATTGAAAGTGCAAGCTTCTTTCATGCCTTGATAAGCTAGAAAATATGGTACCAGGCATAAAATTATAAATAAAGTACAGAATAATATTAGGAGAGTAGATATCATGAAAAAAAATGTCACTAATGAATTTCAAACCTCATTAACAGCCAAGCGTATTGCATAGGAAGAATTGGCGATTGCGTGTTGCAGACAGCTTAAGTCTCCGCTAAGAACTCGGTCCTTGAATCCTTGGCTCCTGCGTTTTTCCTGCAACACTATCCTTAGGTGCCCGTGCTTTCTCTGCTGAAGCATCCTTAGCTGCCCATGCTTTCTCCATAGCTGCATCTTTGGTTTCCTCAGCAAACGTGGAGGCAGGAGGTAGTATCGTGTGCAGGGGGGAAATGGTGTGGGTCATCATGCTTCAACCTACCATAGTGGTAGATGGCTTGCATGCAATGCACGTGGCTGTCACATCTGTTTTGAATGGCAAACATTAGACACTATATTGTCATGCAATAATTGCCTGCCTAAAAAAAGTTTGAAAGATAAATGGGCAGGATTCATGGGGTTAGAATGTTACTACTGTTACTATAACATTATAAACAAATAGATATTTGAAAAAAAAATCAATATTCAAAGCACTTTTATAAGACGCTACAGTCGGCATGTTGGCAAGATTCCATCTGGATAGATTTTTGACAAGTTATGGTTAGCTCTCGACTCAGCATATTTGTAGTGTTTAGCTCTAGCGCATTTGTAATCATGTTCGAGTGCGAGCTGGGGGAGCCTACAGATTCAATTATGAGCGCAGGTTATTGCTCAGACGCGCTACGTTCTTAACTATTTTGTTATAATTTGGAAAAAAAATGTGCAATACCTATAACTCTTATATGTATAATGTGCAGTACTTTTACGCCTGAGATCAGGGAGACACTGCTTTACTCTTTGAAATTTTGCTGAGACAAGTTACTTTCTAAATTATTATCTTATATTCTGATAATAATAAATACATGCAATGCCTATAACTGTATAAGCGCTCTTATGGAGTTGAATGTGAATGAATAAAACAAAAGGGTATCAAATAGGGATTAGTGAAAGAAATAAAAGCACAACACAAAATATATATTTATGAGAAATAACAAAAATTAAATTCGGGCAAGAATTAACAAAAAAAATACATGAAGAATTAAGAAAATGGCTTACATGATCGGAGAACACAAAATAGATCTCGTAATAATACACTCTCTCCCTTCATGCGGAATATGAAAGTAATCTCTATGTTACATTATTATATAATTTTTTTTAATAAATTCAATAACAAAATAAATAGATACATATTTTAAAATATATAGTATAAAATAATAAATAATAATCAAATAAAATTTAAATTTAAAAATGTTCGTCTCTAAATTTATATTTTTTTATTTATAAATCCTACAAATTATTCGTTGTTTACTCTACTGTTGAAACCATTGCTACCGATGCTGCTCTCTTATACTGGTGATGGTATGTTGGGTCACTATATAGACTTGGTGCTAATTCAACAGAAAAGGGCTATGAATATTAATCTTTTACTAAAAGGACCGGGACTGTGACTTAGTCAACTGAATCCACATCGGGATCTGCACTGAACGGATCTTATTCTCGATCATGATGCACTTTCATAGAGAGGCCCCTACTATTCACTATATCTTTCAACGTTCGCTTCCGTCCAATTCCTCATGATACTGTGTACAGTGATCTTTAGCTACTATCGTCGTTCCCTTGTGAAAAGGCATGGAGAGCAATATATAAGTGAGACACGGAAGGATCTAAAATTGACACTCGAACAGGAAAGAAAGGATGCTACAGGCTATAATCGGACCTTTGACTATTACATCTCGAACTACTGCTTGAACTTCAATCGGGTATCTAACCACTGCTTCTTCCATAAACTTATTATTACCTCAAGAGGATTCTCAAACAGCTGCACGTACAATTGCCTCCACCTCTGGGCACCTATCGCGGTAGTAACCCACCTTTAACCCATTCGCATTCGTTGCTATCACAAGTTAACATTGCAAGTCACTTGATGTTGGCAGTTTTTGTGCTTGCGGCTGCATAACCTGCAAAGGATCAGATCGAACCTGCAAAGGATCGCAGGTGGCTTAGATGGCTTTCTGGCTGCTGGTGCCTCTCGGCACCTATCGTGGTAGTAACCCATCTTTAACCCATTCGCATCCGTTGCTATCACAAGTTAACATTGCAAGTCACTTGATGTTGGCACTTTCTGTGCTTCTGGCTGCGTAACCTACAAAGGATCAGATCAAACCTGCAAAGGATCACAGGTGGCTTAGATGGCTTTCTAGCTACTGGTGGCTGGACCAGCTAGGCAGGGACTAGCTGCCATGCAGCCTGTCTTGTTTTGATGTTATTATTCATGTATATCATTCAAAATGATGTTGTTTGATTTATAAGATATATTGTTTTGATGTTATTTGATCGATTTATAAGCTATATTGTTTTGATGTTATTTTATCTATAAAATATATTGCGTAAATTATTAATATTATAATCTATTTCTTTATTTCTAAA
Source organism: Pinus taeda (assembly GCA_000404065.3). Classification (NCBI taxonomy): domain Eukaryota; kingdom Viridiplantae; phylum Streptophyta; class Pinopsida; order Pinales; family Pinaceae; genus Pinus; species Pinus taeda. The sequence goes on from APFE031572772.1 coordinate 8,898, forward strand.
ATAAATTTAAGAAGTAAGATTTATTTAAATTTAACTTTATCTACCATTTTTAAATATAATTATACTAAATCCACATTATTTACATTACAATTTCAAACACTTATAATTATTTAATATCATATTATTTTAAATATAATTATACTATCTTATTTGCATTGCAATTTCAAACACTTATAATTATTTAATATCCTATTATTTTTTAGAAATTTAAAGGTAAAATAATCCCTATTCAAAAATAGCATTGGTTAATATTCAACTAAACACATTTAGAAACTTAATTTTTAAACTATTTCTTTATTGTATTATATTTTAAAATGCATTCTTAAATCTTTTTAATAAACTTTATATTATTAAAAATACAATTATAATGATTAAATAAAAAAATAGTTAATCAATAATTACATAGGTAATTAATTTTTTAAACTATTTCTTTATTGTATTATGTTTTAAAATGTATTCTTAAATATTTTTAATAAACTTTATATTATTAAAAATATAATTATAATGATTAAATATAAAAAAAATAGTATTTTATTTAAATAATGCATGAATATTAAATAATTTATAAACTTTTAATTTGTATATTAAATACAAATATAGATAGAAAATTTCAGAGAACATATAAAAGTATGTCTTTCCCCTACCTTATTCTCCTTATAGAAGTAGGTCTTTCCCCTATCCAAAGCCTAGTCATAGCTATGACTAGGCTTCTGTTGTACAAGCACAAGCTCAATAACATAGGAGATCATAGACTTCCCAAGCTAGCTTTAAATTCCAGCCAAAACCATCTAAGGCTCAAACGGGGTGGTATAAAGACAATGGGGCCTGGATGAACCATTGGTAGATCAACGAGAACGATGCATTGCAAAACATTAATAACATTAAAAATATTGTTATTTCTAAGTTCAAAGAAAAAATGTGGCGTGAGAAAGATTTAGCCGCTAAAAGAAAATTGAGTTCTTCTAAGAAGGTCATCAACCCCACGCTATAAGATCAAAAGTATCTCTCTGTTTTAGCTAGCTCAAATAAGAAAAATAATTTAGCAAAGTTTAGAACGAACTCTCATGAGCTCCATAGTGAAACACGTCGTTGGACAGTTCCTAAAACCTAAAACACGAGTTCTTATAAGAAGGTCATCAACCCCACCCTATAAGATCAAAATTATCTCTCTGTTTTAGCTAGCTCAAATAAGAAAAATAATTTAGCAAAGTTTAGAACGAACTCTCATGAGCTCCATAGTGAAACAGGTCGTTGGACAGTTCCTAAAACCTAAAACACCATGGACGGAAAGAATATGCCATCTCTATGATAATAGGAACATTGAGGATGAAAATCACTTCCTCTTAGAGTGCCCCGTGTACAACCACATTAGATCTCAGTTTCATAATCTTTGTCGCAATACTCACCTTCCTAGCCTTTTACAATGTCAAAATTACAGTGAGCTGGGAGGCTTCTCTCCAAGCTTTTTTAGCATAGAAATAAAACCTTAAATCAAACTAAATAATTTGTTTCTCTAGGTCCGATAGACCAAAGTTTGGTCTCAGTGGACGTTAACCACCACCACCATCATCATCATCATCATCAAAAATTATTTTTAATACTGATTTATGATCTTCCACCTTTTTAGTATTGCAAATTTGACCAATTCTATTATCCCAAAGAGTCTTAAAAGTATAGACCACTACCCACTTTACAATTAAGAATTTTATTTTTATAATTTGATATATTATATATATATATATATATATAATCATTAATTAATAATATTTAAATATATCATCAAATATATTTATATAAGTATAATTAATTATATTAATATGTTTTTGTTATGTTTAATAATTTGGTACATTGTTTTTTAAATAATTTTTATAGCATAATTAAATTAGTTTAGATTCATCTTAATTTGAGATTTATAAGGATTAAATTATTGAAAATACAAATTTATTTACCTTGAAAATTTTGATTCTTCTTTGCATTTAATAGATTAGGTTTAGAGATAAAATAAATCTATGTTGATTCTTAATAATATTATTTATATTTGTATAAATTTTACATCTCTATTCTTATTTTAAATTTTATTAAAATCTTAATTATATATAGAAAAATAGTGCACATTTATTTATATGTGTGTGTGCTATAATGTAATGTTTAACATTTTCACTAAATCAAATTAGATTAATGTAATAAATAAATAGAATAAGAGGATTTATGTAATGTAATGCAAACATTTTAATTTGATAAAAATAAAAATAAAAATAAACATGTTATAAATAATAATAATAATAATAATACTAATAATGGCCCTTGGTATTAAGAACTCCTAGTATGGACCCATGATATTCATGTGGAATATAGCCTATTTAGAGGGGAAATTAAACTAGTCTACATCCATCTTAACTCTCGATCGAGAGCAAGGAAGGATCAAATTTCTTGATATGAAAACCCCTTTTAAATTGAAAAGAGATTTGATCTCACTTGGGGCTTGATAGATCTATAGTTAAAAGAATCTAAATAAGTTTATATAATTTTCACATCCCTATACATAAATATTCTTATTTATAATAGTATGTTTATTAATTAAATTTATTAAATTTTATATATTTATTAATTATATCTTTTCAATAAAATG
>APFE031572773.1:9241-19931 GCA_000404065.3 Pinus taeda
ATGATACTTACATGGTGATCTTCGTAAGGACAAGAAGAAGTACATTGCTTGAATTCTCTTGATGATGAGTCTCTCACATGTTGTTATCACCATATGCATAAAGTTCATATATTGTAGGATTGTTCTTGGCACATATATGGATGAGGACTGTTGGGTGGATACATGGATGATTATTCAAAGATGCATTGATGATGAGTTCTTACCTATATGATGATAGGTTGTTTCGTGCATATGTTGATTGATACAGATTTTCCCTATTGATGATACTTGGTCCATGTAGATCTGGATGCCTATGGTGTTTCTCACATATGATACAATGATTCTATATTATATGCAAAAGGATGAGTTGATGCAGACATATCTTGATACAAGTTGCTGGTGACAGATGTTATGGAGCAGATTATACAGTATTGTTACTGATCTTTATCATGAACTTATTTATATGTCATATCAAGACTCATGATGTAATAATGTGTCTCTATCTATTGATGAAATATTTCAGTCATATCAAGGTCATGTAACGGCCTATGTTGGTTTCCCTACTATGCCTAGGATGAATGATGTAATGTTCTTGGTTGTCATTTTCTGGTATATCCCCAGTTGGTTGGGTGATGGATGTATGTATTGAGTCTCTTGGTGATAGGAAGGTCATTTATATATAGAGTCATGTTCTGCTTGTAGAACATCTTTTGCAGACCTTGCTTACAGTCAGGGGGAGTTTGAGCATGAACAACACTATATAGCAGAGCAGATATTTCAGAAAGAGCATTATCAGATTGGTGCACCATGGCATATATAAAGGGGGAGCTCATTCAGAGACTTCAACAGATCTGGTTTGTAGTCAAGGGGAGCATGTTCTTAGGGGGAGCAAAACCATTTTCCCTTGATGTCAAAGGGGGAGAGTGATTTTGTGTTGTTTCCATCAAGTTCAAATGGGGAGATTGTTGGCATTATGATGCATGTGTTGTACTTGATGGCAACCCTCTCATAGAATATCATATCACTTGTATACATTCAGATGAATCTACAGAAGAAATATCAGATGTGACAGAGTGCATGGGTTACCGGACAGCAAAAGGGGATCAGATGACAGTTCACAAGTAAGCTTTGCCATCAAGTACAAAGGGGGAGATTGTTGGCATTATGGCTAAAGTGTTGTCCTTGATGGCAACCCATTCACGTGATAGATCATAGTACTTCAAGTCAGCAGCAGAGATTGATGATCAGCTATCAAATATTGAAGAAAATAAGGGGTACATAGGTACACCTTACAAAAGGTGCGGACACACAGGCCGGTGTTACATAAAGTGTGTAAATACCCGCAGTTATCCCGTTCAGGAGGTGCGTACCCCCAGTTCACTTACTTCAAGGCAGAGAAAAGAACACGTGGGGTTTGTTATGTTTAACGCTTGGTATTTAGCTCACGGAATTGTGTTATTATGGTTTTGGCATGTGGTATTGATCCATGATTTGAGGAAGAGCTTGCCTATATAAAGCAAAGGAGATCATTTGGCTTGAGTATGCTTTTGGGTCGAATATCTTAAGAAGCTAGATCTGAAATTCTAGTAATGGGCTATGAGAGATAGCTAGATCTAAATCAAGGAGAAACATGAGAACTACAAGTCGGATCTACTAATGGGTTGATATCTCCTCGGCGCATGTTCAGATCTGTAGATCTGACAGTCTGGGTTATTCTTGAAGTCTTGAAATTATATATATCTGCAGGTACGCAAGTACAGTGAAAGAAAAGTGCGGAGATACATAGGCATAGAAGCGCTGCAGGTGCGCAGATACGCAGTCCCAGAAGTGCTACAGACGCGGAGGGGCGTAGGCAGTTCATTGGACACAGAGCGCATGTACGCAGGAAGTTTGTGAGGCAGAGTGCGCACGTACGCAGGGAAGCAGTTGGAAACAGTGCGTACTTATACGCAGCTATTATATGGGTGAAGCTGCGTACTTCTCATGAAATCTACTTAGCTATCCATGTTTATCATTTCTGTGTTCTGGGTTTTGAAGTGATGTCTGATTTCTGGTATTAAGTTCTGATAAGAACAGTGATTGATTAAATGTTTATACATTGATGGATGAATGGATCAGGTTCTTAATGACTCATCTTTATGTAATATGATGGACTAGATCTGGATGATGACTCACTTGTATATGTATTGATCTAGTGCTTGGGTAATTCAGAAGATTGTTTATGTGCTTCAATGTTGTTGTTGGGTCTAGTATGAAAATTGGATGAAACGTGGCCTTTCAGATTGTGTGTTGTGCTTTAGGGTATCCAGTATGAAAATTGATGAAACGTGGTACCTTGAGGAGAGAAGATTGTAGGTTGTCCCCTACGTACTAGTACTTAAGCTAGTACAAAGCAAAGGGGAATCTTTGGAGCTTTGTAGCAGGTAGCAGCCTGCGTACTAGTAAATGGATCGGCTAGTACAAGAGCAAAGGGGGTTGTAGCTCCCATACTGGTATAAGACTGCACCAGTAAAAATATTGTAAAAGGATTTTCTTATTAAGAAGAAGATTGAGATGACTTGCAGCAGGTGGTTTTCTCCCGCATTGGGTTTCCACCTTATATCATGGTGTTCATGTGTGTGCCTTATGTGTGATGATCTATTCTATGTTAATGCATCTGTTAACTGATAATATGGTTGATAATGTTCTAATGCACTCATTGAAGATCAATTAACTTAATCATAAGAAGTTGTGGAAGCAGCATATATGAATCTGGTTATTGGAAATGAAAAAGTTTTATTAATGTAATAATACTGATTCACCCCCCCCTCTCAGTATTATTTCCAACATATCCTAGCCAGCTTTATTAGCTTATCCCAACATACTCTATCCTAGTATATCTTATCCCAATCTAGCCTAGCATAGCCTACTCTAGCCTAGCCTACCCTAGCTTATGTGAGCCCACCCTTACTTAGCGTTTCCTAGTATTACCTTGCCTAGCCTACTTTTCTCTAGCTTACCCTAGCGTACTCTACCCTAACTTAGCTTATCCTACTCTAACCTAACCTACCGTAGCCTAGGTTAGCCTATTCTTGCTTAAACTAGCGCAGCCTTACCTTCCGTAGCCTATCTTTCTCTAGCTTAACTAACCTACTTTAGCATAGCCTTTACTAGCCTAGACTAGCCTAGCATTACCTAATGAACTCTAGCTTAACCTAGCAGTCTTATATTATCCTAGCCTAGCCTAACATAGCTTACTCTATCCTATTTTAGCCTAGCATAACCTACTCTTGCCTAGCATACTCTATCCTACCCTAGCCTAGCTTACGTTAGCCTACTCTAGCCTAGTCTAAATAATGAGATTTTTAGAGGTATTTTCCAATATGTAGTAAAAATAAGGGTATTGTTTAGTATTCCATGAATTCATGTCATATTTCAAAGGTTCATTAAGTGAAACTCCCATACATTTACACTAACCAAACATATCATACTTTATCCCACCCTAACCTAGCCTAACCTAGCTTTACTAAGCTTACTCTAGCCTACCCTAACATAGTGTAACCCACTCTAACCTAACCTAGCCCAATCAAGATTAGTGCACTTTACCTTAAGTTACTCTAGCCTAGCATAGCGTAGCCTAGCCTAGCCTAACTTACACTAACCCTATCCTAGCCTACCTTAGCATAGCCTACTCTAGCTTAGTCTAGCCTATGGCACACTAGCCTACCCTACCCTACCCTAGACCAACCTTACCTAGCCAAATATAGCCTAACCTAGCCTAACTTAATTTATGCTACTCTTACCTAGTTTATCCTAGCTTACCTCACTCTATCATATCCTACCCTACCCTAGCCTACTCTTACCTACTTTAGACTAGCCCAACCTAACCTAAACTAGTCTAGCCTAGTCTATCCTAGCTTAGCTTAGCCTACTTTACCCTAACCTATCCTACTTCGACTTAGCCAACTCTAGCCTAGCCTAGCCTAGCCTAGCCTAGCTTAGTTTACTCTAGCATAAACTAGCCTACTCTAGTTTACTCTACCCTATCCTAGCTTAGCATACTCTAGCCTAGTTTTGCATATTCTAGCCTAGTCTACTCTTTCCTAGCCTAGCCTATCGCACTATAGCCTAGCCTAGCCTAGCCTAGCCTAGACTAGCCTAAAGTACCATATCCTAGCCTAGCCTACACTAACTTAACATAGCCTAGCCTAGCCTACTCTAGCCTAACCTACCCTAGCCACTCTTAGTCCACCCTAGCCTACTCCAACCTAGTCTAGCCCACTCTAACATAGCCTACTCTAACCTAGTTTATCGCGCTCTAACATAGCCTTGGTTGGATTAGCCTAGCTTAGCATAACCTAGCCTACTATAGCCTACCCTAGCCTACTCTGGCCTAGCCCACTCTAACATAGCCTAGGATGGAATAACCTACTATAACCTAGCCTATCTCGCTCTAACATAGCCTAGGTTGGACTAGCCTAGTTTAGCATAGCCTAGCCTACTCTAGCCTAGCCTAGTCTACTCTAGCCTAGCCTACTATAATGTAGCCTAGCCTAACCTACAGTAGTATAGCATAGCCTAGCCTAGCCTAACCTAACCTACTCTAACCTACTTTGGCCTAGCCTACTCTAGCCTAGCCTTGACTATCATGACCAACTCTATCTTACTCTCATCTCGCCCATGGTAGTCTATCTTATCCTAGCCTACTCTATCCTAGCCTAGATTAGCTTACCCTTGCCTAGCCTTGCCTAGCCTATTCTAGCCTACTCTACCCTCGATTAACTTAACCCACTCTAGCATAATATCCTACTCTAACATAGCGTAACCTAACCTAGCATACTCTAACCCTACTCTAACCTAATTTAGCGTTGAATACTCTAGCCTAGACTATCCTAGCCCAACATACTCTATCCTAGTCTATCTTATCCCAATCTAGCCTATCCTAGCCTACTTTAGCCTAACCTACCCTAGCTTATGTTAGCCCACTCTTACTTAGCCTTTCCTAGTATTAACTTGTATAACCTAGCTTTCTCTAGCTTAGCTTAGCCTACTCTACCATAACTTAGCTTAGTCTACTCTAACCTAGCCTACCGTAGCCTAGGTTACCCTACTCTTGCTTAAACTAGCCTAGCCTTACCTTCTCTAACCTAGCTTTCTCTAGCCTATGCTAATCTACTCTGCCCTAGCTTAGATTAGCCTTTTCTAGCCTACTAACCGAGTCCAACCTATCATAGCTTACTCTAGCCTAGTCTACTTTATCCTAGCCTACTCTAACCTACTCTAACCTAGCCTAACCTAGTCTACTCTAACTTGGCCTAGCCTAGCATACTATAGACTTCCATACTCTAGCCTAGCCTAACGTAGGTTACTGTAGGCCACCCTAGCTTAAACTACTCCAACCTAACCTACTTTAGCCTAGTCGAGCCTAACCTAACCTAGCCCACTCTACTCTAACCTTGTCTAGTGAAGCCTAGTCTACCATATCCTATTCTACTTTAATGTACTCTAGCATAGTCTAGCCTACTCTATCCTACTCTAACATAGCTTAACCTACCCTAGCCTAGCCTATTCTAGTCTAACCTACTGTGGCCTAACCTAGTCTACCCTACTCTACTCTAGCCTATCCTAGCCTACTTTATTGTAGTTTAGCCTATTGTAGCCTCGCCTACCTTAGCCTACTCTATCCTATTCTATCCTAGCCTAGCTTATCTTAACATATTCTAGCCTAGACTTTCCTACATTAGCTTATCTTAGTTTCTGTTTATAGTTTCCTATCCTCTTATCCTCTAACCTACTCTAACCTAGCCTACTCTATCATAATCTAGCTTAGCGTAGCCTAGGTTAGCCCACTCTAACCTAGCCTATTGATGTCTAACCTACTATGGTGTATCCTAGTTTAACCTACTCTACTCTAGTCTAGCCTAGCCTACTTTAGAGTACTTTAGCCTACCCTAGCCTAACCTACCTTAGCCTACTCTATATTTTTTTATCCTATCCTAGCTTATCCTAACCTACTCTAGCCTAGCCTTGTCTACATTAGCCTAGCCTACTCTAGCCTAGCCTATTTTATCTTTATATTTGCCTCTCTTCTTCTTGTCTAACATACTCTAGCATATCCTAGCATACTATATCCTATTCTAGCTTAGATTAGCCTATTTTCATCTAACCTACTCTAGCCTAGCTTGCCTTAGCCTAATCTATCCTAAATTATCCTAGCCTAGCCTATCCTAGCCTACTTTATCCCATCCTAGCCTAGACTATCCTTAACCCACTCTAGCGTACTAGCCTACTCTACCGCAACCAACTCTAGCTTACTAGCCTACTCTAGCCTAGCGTACTCTAGTCCATCCTATTATACTCTAACCTACTCTAGCCTATCTTAGCCTACTCTAACCTACTCTAGCCTAACTTAGCCTACTTTAGGCTAGCATATTCTAATATCACTTACTCTATCCTACCATAACTTAGCCTACTCTACTCTAGCCTAGTGTAGCCTACTTTAGCCTAGCCTAGCCTAACCTACCTTAGTTTGCTCTGTCCTACTCTAGCCTTAGTTTGGCCTAGCCTAACTTAGCCTGCTTAGCCTAGCCTAGCCTAGTCTAGCGTAGTCTTACTCTAGCCTACCCTACCTTAGCGTGCTTTATACTACTCTAGCCTTACTATAGCCTAGCATAGCCTACTCTAGCCTTGCCTATCCTACTTTAGCCTACCCTACTCTATTCAACTCTACTATAGCCTAGCTTACTCTACTCCACTCTACTCTACTATAGCCTACTCTAGCCTAGCCTAGCTTACTGTGGCATATAGTAACCTACTATTGCCTATACTAGCCTGCTCTGGCCTATCCTGGCCTACTCTTGTCTAACCTACTCTAGCCTAGCTTACTCTACTCTACCTTAGCCTACTCTACTCTAGCCTAGCCTACTCTAGCCTAGCATAATGTACTCTAGTCAACTCTACTCTACTCTATTATAGCCTAGCGTAATCTACTCTAGCTTAGGTTACTCTAGGATACTGTAGCCTGGCGTGGCCTACTCTATGCTATTCTAGCATAGTCTAGCCTACTCTAGCCTAGTCTAGAGGAGTGAGTACACAAGCTTCGTTGAGCTTACTCAAGCCTACCTACCCTATTCTAGTCTAACCTACTCTAGTCTAGGCCACCTTAGCCTACCCTACTCTGGCCTATTAGGCTACTCTAGCGTAGCTTAGCCTACATTAGCCTATCCTACCCTAAGCTAGCCTAGCCTACTCTATCTTATCCTAGCCTAGCCTAGCCTACTCTAGCCTAGCCTATCATATCCTACTCTACTCTACTGTAGCCTAACTTAGCCTATCATATCCTATCATATCCTAGCCTACTCTAGCCTACTCTAGTCTAACCTAGCCTACTCTACTCTATTGTAGCATAGCCTAGCCTACTCTAGCCTAGCCCAACCTACTCTACACTACTCTAGCATATCCTAGCCTAGCCTAGCCTACCCTATCCTAGCCTACTCTACTCTAACCTAGCCAACTCTACTTTAGCTTAGCCTATCCTACTCTACCCTATCCTACTCTACTCTAAACTAACCTAGCCTAGCCTAGCCTACTCTCTCCTACTCTATTGTACTCTAGCCTGGCCTAGCCTACTATACTCTAGCCTAACATACCCTAGCATACTGTACTCTACTCTACTCTAGCTTAGCCTACTCTAGCCTAGCCTACTCTAGCCTAGCCTAGCCTACTCTAGCCTACTCTACTTTAGCTTACTCTAGCTTACCTTACTCTAATGTAACCTAGCCTACTCTCGCCTATCCTAACCTACTCTACTCTAACATATCCTAGCCTATCTTAATATATTAATTATCCTAAGCTAGCCTAGCCTCGCCTACCTTAGCCTACTCTATCCTATTCTATCCTAGCCTAGCTTATCTTAACATACTCTAGCCTAGACTTTCCTACATTAGCCTATCTTAGTTTCCGTTTATAGTTTCCTATCATCTTATCCTCTACCCTACTCTAAAAGGCCTACTCTATCGTAATCTAGCTTAGCTTAGCCTAGCTTAGCCCACTCTAACCTAGCCTATTGATGTCTAACCTACTATGGTGTATCCTAGTTTAACCTACTCTACTCTAGCCTAGCCTAGCCTACTTTAGAGTACTTTAGCCTACCCTAGCCTAACCTACCTTAGCCTACTCTATCTTTTCTTATCCTAGCGAGGCTTATCCTAACCTACTCTAGCCTAGCCTTGTCTACATTAGCCTAGCCTACTCTAGCCTAGCCTATTTTATCTTTATATTTGCCTCTCTTCTTCTTGTCTAACATACTCTAGCATATCCTAGCATACTCTATCCTAAATTATCCTAGCCTAACCTATCCTAGCCTACTTTATCCCATCCTAGCCTAGACTATCAATAACCCACTCTAGCGTACTAACCTACTCTATCGTAACCAACTCTAGCTTACTAGCCTACTCTAGCCTAGCGTACTCTAGTCTATCCTATTATACTCTAACCTACTCTAGCCTATCTTAGCCTACTCTAACCTACTCTAGCCTAACTTAGCCTACTCTAGGCTAGCATATTCTAATATCACCTACTCTATCCTACCCTAACTTAGCCTACTCTACTCTAGCCTAGTGTAGCCTACTTTAGCCTAGCCTAGCCTAACCTACATTAGTTTGCTGTGTCCTACTCTAGCCTTAGCTTGGCCTAGCTTGGCTTAGCCTCCTTAGCCTAGCCTAGCCTAGTCTAGCCTAGTCTTACTCTATCGTACCCTACCTTAGCCTGCTTTATACTACTCTAGCCTACTCTAGCCTTACTATAGCCTAGCATAGCCTACTCTAGCCTTGCGTAGCCTACTTTAGCCTACCCTACTCTATTCAACTCTACTCTAGCCTAGCTTACTCTACTCCACTCTACTCTACTATAGCCTACTCTAGCCCAGCCTAGCTTACTGTGGCATATAGTAACCTACTATGTCCTATACTAGCCTACTCTCGCCTATCCTAGCCTACTCTTGTCTAACCTACTCTAGCCTAGCTTACTCTACTCTACCTTAGCCTACTCTACTCTAGCCTAGCCTACTCTAGCCTAGCATAGTGTACTCTAGTCAACTCTACTCTACTCTCTTGTAGCCTATCCTAATCTACTCTAGCTTTGGTTACTCTAGGATATTGTAGCCTTGCGTGGCCTACTCTATGCTACTCTAGCATAGTCTATGCTACTCTAGCCTAGTCTAGAGGAGTGAGTACACAAGCTTCGTTGAGCTTACTCAAGCCTACCTACCCTATTCTAGTCTAACCTACTCTATTCTAGGCCATCTTAGCCTACCCTACACTAGCCTATTAGGCTACTCTAGCGTAGCTTAGCCTACATTAGCCTATCCTACCATAAGCTAGCCTAGCCTACTCTATCTTATCCTAGCCTAGCCTAGCCTACTCTAGCCTAGCCTATCATATCCTACTCTACTCTACTCTAGCCGAACTTAGCCTATCATATCCTATCATATCCTAGCCTACTCTAGCCTACTCTAGTCTAAGCTAGCCTACTCTACTCTATGGTAGCCTAGCCTAGCCTACTCTAGCCTAGCCTCACTTGGCCTACTCTAGCCTAGCCTAACCTACTCTACTCTACTCTAGCATAGCCTAGCCTAGCCTATCCTATCCTAGCCTACCTTACTCTAACCTAGCCTACTCTACTTTAGCTTAGCCTATCCTACTCTACCCTATCCTACTCTACTCTAAACTAACCTAGCCTAGCCTAGCCTACTCTCTCCTACTCTACTGTACTCTAGCCTAGCCTATCCTACTATACTCTAGCCTAACATACTCTAGCATACTCTACTCTACTCTACTCTAGCTTAGCCTACTCTAGCCTAGCCTACTCTAGCCTAGCCTAGCCTACTGTAGCCTACTCTACTCTAGCTTACTCTAGCTTACCTTACTCTAAAGTAACCTAGCCTACTCTAGCCTATCATAACCTACTCTACTCTAACATATCCTAGCCTAGCTTACTTTAACCTATCCTAGCCTAGCTTACTCTACTCTAGCCTAACTTGTCTTACTCAAGCCTAGCCTACGCTACTCTACCCTATCTTAGCTTCTTTGACTCTAGCTGACTATCCTACTCTAGCCTAATCTACTCTAGGCTAGCTTAGGCTACTCTTGCCTAGCCTAGCCTAGCCTAGTAGAGTCTAGACTAACCTAGCCTAGTATACTCTACACTAGCCTAGCCTACTCTACTGTAGCCTAGCCTAGCTGAGCCTAACCTAGCCTATCATACTCTATTCTAGCCTAGTCTAACCTAGTCTACTCTTGCCTAGTCTACCTTAGCCTACCATAGCCTATTCTATCCTAAGCTAGCTAGCCTAGCCTACTACATTCTACTAAATTTATTAGAGTTTATCTATATACATATTGTAGTTGAGACAATTAATCATTGTTAAAAAACATTTACTTACAATTTTATTTTATAGTATGTATTTGAATATAAAAGCATTATCATTTCATATTATATAATTCAATCATTTTTTCATTATACATTATCTTATTTTCATTAAACCCTATATAAATTTATAGAAATTATATATAAATAGATGTTGCAGTTGACATTTACATTCAAATTTCATTTTATAATGTAGATTTATATATTTTAAAACATTACAACTTTATATTAGATAAATTTAAACATTTTTCCTTATCTTAATTAAATTAAATAAATACACCATATTACATCACTAAAATAATATAAT
>APFE031572779.1:30644-61954 GCA_000404065.3 Pinus taeda
CTCACTTTCTATTTTTTAATTCACCCACTTTAATAAAGGCCCACTTAGTCATTTATTTCCAAAGTCACTTTTTCCTTTCTAATTTTTCATTGACTTTATAAAAGTCACTTTAAAATTAGACTTAGTAACTTTATCACTTACAGTCACTTTTAAATTAGATTTTAACTTTATAAAAATTATAAAGTCACTTTAGGAGAAAAATTAAAATCTTTTGGACACTTTTCCCTAGGCCAAAGATCAAAGCCTAAGGGAACCACCTGTTCTCAGGTACCAAATTTCAACATTCTATAACTCCTTTTTATATCTTTCTTCATTACAATACCATGGTCTGCAAACCATGGGTGGGTCACAAAACAAGTTCTAGGGAAAATTTTAAGGATGGAAAATTATCTTGAAGTTTAAAAATATTGGTGATTCTTACTAGTCCCTAATATACAAACTATAAAATTTTTATTGATATATTTGTAAAACTATTCAAATTTAAAATGATTTTGTATATAGCCTCTATATGGTGTTTGCAATTTTTAAGGTAAAATAATTTTATATTGTAAAATTTACGCAAATGAGTTTTTAAAAAAAAGGAAACTGGCGACTTTCTTTTGGAAAAATCATGGAAAATTAGCCCACTTGCAAATATTAGCCCCTAAAATTTTCCATGAAAAGAACTTGACTCTTAAAAAAATAAGGGGCTTTGACCTTCCTAAATCCTCTTTGACTCCTGTCAACCTACGCTACTCATGCTCCACTCCTTAAAATGTAGAGACTTTACAATATTAACAAAAGTTTACAAAATTTGACCCCAAGGGACCCTGTCCCAACAGGCCCCCAACACAAAATTGTGACTTGTCCTAAGTAACTATGTTGGTGTTGCCTCAATCTTTTCTTGCATACCACTGAACTTTGTCTTCAATGCTTGAAGATCTGTCGTTCCCTTTGCAGTGGCTTGGTGACCTTCTTCAGCTAGTTTTTCTGTGGTTGTACCTTTGATTGCAAGGCCCATGGTTCTTTATATCTGCTACATAGCCTTTAACTTTCTCAGAACGGTCTGTGTTAATTAACTTGCCTCATTGACCTATGGCTGTGTCCTTGAGGATATGATGGAGGCCTTCTGACGCAACTCATCAATCTGAGTCTAGATGAACTTTCCCTCCTACAGCCTAGTGAACCTTTGCACTATTGCTAAGGTCCACGTTGCTGCCTCGATCTCGTCAAAATGCATCTATTTTTCTTAGATGTTTGCTTCAATTTTCTACAAGTGTGGATCCTCCTACAGTCACGCCCACATCTCCATGGTCTTCTCAAAAAATTGGATGTAATCGTTGACTGTAGCATCCGAGGTATTCATATCTTCTTTAATAGAAGCCTCACACTGCTCTTTGACTTCTGGAGGAGTGGTTCATTGTAGCTTAAGTTGAAGCTCAGATATCTGCAGCTGCAGCTCAAAGTGGACCTTTCCATTTCCTCCTTTGACTTCTTTACCGCATCAACTAACTTCTTTATTTTCTCTATGGAGGCCGCTTCTGTTGGAATTTAGAGCTCGGGAAGCTCACTGCAAACCTGTGCAATCGTTGTTTCTAGTGGCTGACTGTGCGCGGTGACCTCTTCTCATTCTTTGAGTGCCTCCTCCTTTTTCTCAAACATTTTCTACTTGTTAGTCTTGACTTCACTAATAACTAGTAATGCCCATTGTTGCCAAACCCTGAGCTCATCTGATGCTCCTTGCTGCAGCTCATGCAAGGACTGAATGGGGAACACTACAATATTAAAGCTCAAATTATTCATATGCAATAAGCGTGCCCTGTCCTATGAAGTCTCAGCATGCAATGACCCCTCTGGTAACACGGAGGTCTATGGTGATTTCTGTTGTTGAGGTTATCATGCTCACTTTCTTCAGGCTCCCTTGTCCCACGCTTGCCTGGAGCACCCCTATATGGACCTGCAGTTCCTTTAGGCCTTGTTGTAATTTGTCCAATTCCTGATGGTATTGGTCCTCAATGTGTCCCCAAATAGTTTCTACAATGTTGTAGACCACATCATCGATCTCATCAAGGTCCCCCTCCATGAGGACCAATGGTGTCGTGCTTGCAGACTTGTGAGACTTCTGCTTTGTGTGAGGTCCCATGGAACTTCTCTTCTACCTTTATCTAACCCTGAAGGGGGACTCGAAGTTTTCACCCCCTCCCTCTTCTCCATTAGTCTCAACCTCAACATCTGTGTGCTCCATGTTTGGTTCATTGAGGTCAATAGTGACCTGCGACATGGTTGTAGTTTTCCCCTTTGGTGATTTCATCTCTTTTGCATAGACCTTTTCTTTTGGTACTTCCCTCTCTTTGGTAGAAATATTTTCCTGTTGCGCTGCCATTTATTTTTTCACCACGTTTTCTTTACGCACGCCTTTTCTTTTGTAGAAGCCTTCTCTACTTCTTTCTCATTGTCTTTTTGTGCTACTATCATGGCTGTGGTTTTCCTTGTTTCACCTCCGACAGCCTTACTGGTTCCCACACCTGCATCCGATGGGGTGAGCCATTTTCTCACCCATTTGATGATGACCCCCATAATTTCATCCTCTGCTACTAAGTATGCCATCTTATTCCATGTGCCCATGGCATCCTTCTTTCTTTGGATAGATAGATTATGAAAATATACCTTGAAGTTTGCAATATTGGTATACTATGCATGTAAGCTTGGTGATAAACATGGTTGTTGGTTGATCACCATCTGCAACTCAAACTCAAACATGACCCATAAGATATTTATTTTCATGACGCGTTCAGGATCCTTCATCGCCCACAGTGAGGCAAATTTCATAGCCTCGCATAAGTCTGAATCATGTGTCAGGAACTTGCTCTTCTCACACATCCTCCATGCCACTGGTGCGATCAACAAAAGTAGCCACGTGTAGTGGAACACCTTTCCATCCTCCTGGGCTTTACGACAATCCTCCAAGATTTCGTGACAAATTTACTTGGCCCAATCATATTGGACCCCTTTGCTGCACTGCAGAGCCAAAAATACTACTGGTGTCGACACTTCCTCATTACCTTTCCAACCAATATTTGTGCAATAAATTGCATAGTGCCATATGATATGGAGCTAATCGCATAGCCACATGACTTCTTCACCAATCTGAAGTCACTCTTCATCTCGTCTGCCAAATTATTCTCTTGGGATTTCTTTGCAAAATCATTAGTGGGCTTCACGCCTTGATAAGGAAACAATGTTATTCAGTGGATAAATATGTAAGTAATTAGAATGGGCCCTCCCAACCAAAGGCACCCATCGTGAATCAACATCAATAATTGACACACAGAGACATTATTAATGGTATTGTGGCTAAAATGTGGCACCCACAACATGTTAACCAACCCCGCACACTCAATTCTAGCCGCCCACTTCATTGGCTCAAGCCATGTAACATCCAACTCCTCATAGTAAAATTTCTTCAGATATTTTCTCAGTTCCAACTGTGGGAACTTCACGTGATCACCCAGATCCTAGTCCTCCATCTTCAAAAATGGCATTCGGGCCAACAAATTTCCCTTAAAATGTATGTACTCCGGCAACAATGGTGTGGAGACCTAGAATTTCACCAAATCTAGGTATTTATTCACTTTGGCGGTGGGTTTTATAGGGGGTAGATAAGGTGGTAGCTGAGTAATCATCACTACTTGATCTACCTCAATAACTTCAACCCCGATATTTAACTTTTCCTCATCCAAGTCGAAGGGTTATGTCAGCTACTTGTTCCTATCCATCTAACCATTTTGTCTTACCTCTATAGGATTCTTGCACAACAATTCTTGCACCAATGCTTGTTGTGGCTTCTTTTGCTTCTTTTCTCTTGCCACGGAGGTAGTGAGTTTAGGCCTCGATGACCTAGGTGTTGTGGTAGGTACAGGTTGTGTTGCATTCATTCTCTCCTAGAATATTTCCTTCTGCCACTGAGGTAAATCTACCTCCTGCCCAAGTCCTTGCTGTGAAAACTTCTCCTATGTCTCTTTCCCATCTCCTCGAGACATGCATAAATTGTCTTGTCACAAACTAAAGTGCAAAAGATCAAGGAAATTTATTTGGAAGAAACGTGTTCGAATGTGGAGTGAGATGTTGTACTTATAGCCCATTTTGATTTCAAATCCATCCATTGCCTCCAAATCTCCATCATTAATGCTCCTTTGGCGGCATATTTCCAAAGATATTCTCCTTAAATGCTCTCCCCCAGCTCCCTTTAATGGAAAAATAGCCATACAATCATCTACAGTGCTTCCAATGGTTACTTTTTTGCCATGTTGCATAGGAGGGCAACTCCTTTGTCATAGCTCCCTTCATCACATCTCCCTTCTACGCCTTTCTCCTAATCATCGTGCAACCCCTTTTCTTCGCCAAACAATCCTTCTGGCAATGTAATTTATAGTCCCACACTTCCTTGCAACTTCCTGAAGTACTAAGACTGTCTTGCCTCCATATAGTCATTGTGCGGGCATGGGATCACCCCGATATAGCTTCAACTGGTTCCCATTGATTTTTCCTAGAAATAACTCCTCGTTCAGCTTCGCCAGTTGAACTCTACCTCAATTCATAATCTCCTTGATGATTTATGGCCCTAGCCAATGCATCAAAAACTTTTCCTGGAAACTTCATAAACTTACCATCATACAATAGTAATAAATATCCAATTTTAAAGGTGTGCTACTTAATGTGGCAATAATGCCACGCCTTTTCTTAATCCTTTTGCACCTGTAGAATTGAGGCTTCTGTGATCAGTCATATTTATAAGAAGAGCTTCAGCGTAAATCACATGACAAAGACTTTTGTCGACGCGTTTCATGAAAGTCTGCCAAGAAGTGATCTTATTCTAACTCAAGTATCTGTGCGAGGTGTTCTTCCATGATATCTTGATCTGCCATCTCTGTGACTGCAACAATCCTCAAATTGGGCATGATGTACTCCATTGGCATCACTTCCTCTTGTCCATAAACCAACCTAAACGGTGTCTGTCTAGTCAATTTCTTACAGGTAGTTCTATATGCTCAAAGAACATCTGGTATCCGCACATCCCAATCATTCCTATTTTCATTACAAATCTTTGTCAAAGCACTTTCCATGAATTTATTAAAGGCTTCCACTGTACCATTCACTTGAGGATGATATGATGTGCTTTTTTGATGATGCATATGGAATTATTCAAGCAGAGCAACAATTGTTTCATTCAAGAACTGCGAACTCTTGTCGCTCATCAAAAATATTAGGATAGTCAAATTGAGATAAAATGTATTCAAATATGAACTTTGGAGTTGTAGCCATGGTACAATCCTTCACGGGTTGTGCTTCAACCCACCTGGTCAAGTATTCAGTCACTGTAATGATGTATTATGCTACTATCTTTTTTCCTAGTGGCTTAATTGGTCCCACATAGTCTATTTCTGATTTATCGAATGCCTGTATGACACTTGCGAGTTCAGAGGAAATTCATCCCTTCCTGACGACCTCCTCGTCCTCTGATAGACATCGCATGCCCTACAATATTCCTTGGAATCCTTGTGCACATGGGGCCACCATAGCCCAACTCATAGGATCTTCTGTGAAGTCTCTCTTCCAGCATAATGTCCTCCAACAACTCCTCCATGTGCTTCAACGAGGATACTTTCTCCTTCATAATCTGGTACATACCTACACAGAACTTAATCTAATCCCATTTTATACAAATTCCTTGTAATGACAGAAAAATCCGCTGCCCTAGTCACCAATTCTTTCTTTTGCTTCGTCGTATATCTTAAGGATCTTCACCTGTAGACAAGAAGTGGATTATATTTGCAAAGTTTTCATTTGCAACACACACAACAAAGAGTTGTACATCAGGGAATCCTTCATCAATGCTTGTAGGTTCTTCGCCATTCTCAATTCGCAAAAGGTGATCTAGTCTAACATTTAGTCTCCCTAGCTTCACAACTACTTCAAAGTCATATTCGTGAAATAGCAGTAACCATCTACAAATCCCCCCCTCAACACAGGCTTGTTGATTAGGTACTTCAGAATGGAATGATCTATGTACATTTTGAAGTGCGCACGCAACAAATAATGCTTGAATTTCTGGAGTACATATACCATTGCTAGCACTTCGCAATCTGTGATTGAATAATTCTTCTCTGCCTTAGACAATTTTATGCTTGCAAATGAAATTAGATGGTCGATATCACCTACGCCTGGTTGGGTTAACACTGTTCCTAATGCTATGCAAGACACATCTACATGTACATGGAATTATTTCTTCCAATCGGGGAACACCAGAATAGGTGTTGTAACCATATTTTACTTCAATACATATAATATTTTCTAGTAATCATCATCCCAACAAAATGTCGCATCCTTTTTCAATAATTTTTCCATGGGCGTAGTGATCTGTGCATATGCCTTGATGAATTTCCTATAGTATCCTATATGGCCCAATGTTGCACGCAATTATTTTACATTCCTTGGAGGCTCTAAATTAATAATCATTGTAATTTTGGCAGGGACCACCATCAACCCCTACTTACAAACAACGTGGCCTAAGAGTATCCCATATGGTTCGCAAAGGATGCACTTCTTCAGATTAAGCAATATATGATACTTCCGACAAGTATCCAATGTTAGACGAAGACTTGCAACGTGATTTTTCACTAACCCAAACATTGTCCAATTTTCAAAGTAAAACTCCAAAAACTTATGAATAAATTATTTAAATGTTGCAACTACCATCCTAGAAAAGATCGCAGCGGAATTCGTAAGTCCAAAGGGCATAACCATATACTAAAAAACACACCCATTTTGTGGCACATGTAGTCTTACTTCGATCTTCTGGTGCAATTTTGATCCAGTGATACCCTGAGAACCCATCTATAAATGAGTAGGCTTCTTTACCACCTATGTTCTCCAATACCTCATCTATGAATGAAATAGGGAATGGATCATGTACATAAGCATCATTCAACTTCCTCAGATCTACGCAGATTCAGATTTCACCCTTAGTCTTCTTCTCTTAAACCACCATAGGACTAACCCAATCTTATTGTTGGTTGGATAAATCAATCTTGCAGACAAGACCGATCTCCCTAGTATCAGAAGATAGTCTAGCAACAAACAGACAAACAAATCTATCTTTCTCTAGACATATGCGATTTATAAATAAATACTATAAAGGTGTTAAGACCCTACCTTAGATCCAGTGCTTGTTTGTAGTAGTCATCCTTCAATCGTTCCAAAGAGTTACTTTTGAGGACCTGCAATCACAAACAAGCAAACATTAAATAGCACCTGCATAGCAAATATCATAAATCATGTTTATTATGGTGATCAAGGAATCCATAAAATAAACCATGAATCAACAACTTATTGAGAAAAACAAACTTATTTATATTAACTTTGAAGTAGAAGAACCTTATAACCTTTTCAGCCTTGATGCTGAACAAGCTCTTCCCGGGGTCCGAAACAGGAATTTCCTTTACTTTGACAAGCCTTGCGCTCTTCCAAATGAGATCTTAGAGGTATGTAATCTCTCCTCATAAAAACTCAACTAAAGAAGACTAAGTTCCAACAACATTTCACCTCAAAAATATTCAGCTTCCAACCTCCCCAGTAATCAGCCCAATGCTTCTTTTCATAGTGTAGAGGAGGAGGTTATAGGTCCACCTATGAAGGGATAGAATCCTCCTTCAAATGGATAAGCTCCTCACATCAAGGGGTCAGCTCCTTAAGGTATGGGATACATGAACCTTAAAAGAGCGAACTTGCCACCTCAAGATTCCTTCCAGAAGCTTCTAGAAATGACTGAAAGTGAGTTTTTCAAAATATACTCGCGCCTTTTTCACTTTTACAAGGGTCTGCACCTTTAACACAGAGACAGTGTGGTCAAGTGCGCAGGAGTCTTGACCATAGGTGCGGGACCACAGGTAATACAAAGAGAAAGTGTGGAACCAGAGTTTTAAAGACTTTGAGGGCTTTTCTCTTACTTATGTACATCTGATTCTACATTGTTTATGGTATTATAGATCTCTATGCTTTGATGGTATTTTGCTACTTTGCCTTTACAGGTGTTCTTTGATGTGGGACAAGTGATAAAGGAGTGGCGAAGCTCTATCAAAGGAGAGAGGAAACAAGCAAGGAGCCAAGCGAAAGACTGAGGTTGGTGCTCTTTGCTTCTCTTTTATCTATCATCCATAAAGGAAAACACAAGTTGCTTTGAATTGTTTGTTTCTAAGATAGCTACCCGTCTTAGTGGGACTAGCAGATCAAATAGCGACACTAGTTTTCCCGGAAACACTTTCTGTAACAACATCATTTATCTCATGCACATCTTACAATATGTAAGAGTAATGTAAATAAGAATCTACTGTAGAAATAATGTTAGCAATTGTATTTGTTGTTACATGTGTAACAACTGACAACCTACAACAGTGACCAAGGAGAAATCGTTTGCCGCAATAAATAGCATTCATCAACATCTTGCTACAGGAGCAAATGACACAACCAGCACGTCATCACTAGATTTAATTATATTGATGGTATCTTTTTGCCAGTCCCTTTTCGCCACATCACCTCAGGGACATCACACAAAAAGTATATCACTTTTTCCTCTATTTAACATTTATGCAAATTAATATGGCACTTTCTTTGATGGTCAATGATGGTCATTGCATTAAACTCAGGGGGGGTGAATCATTTCATAATCTATGATTTAAAACTAAAATTAAAAGTGACAAACTTGTAATCATTATTAAACCCTGCAATTATTGTTATCTCTTTATGCCAATCATGCCGAGGAGTAAATCGCATTTAAGCCATACCTACACGATCCTGGATCAATAAATGTGTGCAGTATGATCCCCCTGATCTGACATTCCTGCTTTTATTGCCTACCTCACTGCCCTAATATAAACCTCAGCGAAGCATTACATCCTCACTTCAAAATTCTCAAAGAAAGAACGGAGAAAACACATAGTGCAGTAACTGAAATAGAAATCGAAGGAACATCAGTCCAACACTATCCCAATTCAACTGAAGCATTAGAAAATTGTGCGTGCTAGATTTTTAAGGAAGCATGATGGTCTAAATTGTTTGAGCGACTTAAGGGATTACAGGAGACGATTTTCATGGAATTCGCTAAAAACCTGGACAGGAACTAGAGAGAGGTTAGGGGGCTGAAGTAGAAGTTACAAAAGAATTAAGTTCCTGAGTAACAACATTGCAGGTCGAGGGAAAAAGGTGGTTTAATCGAATTATTAATGACCCCTCCCTTAAGGTGGAATTCGTGTCAGGAGAAGAGCAATTGGAGAAAAAAGGTAGGTCAATTGACAGGTTATCACTCCCTCAACCATGGGGAGACGTCACCTTGTGCATCATCAAGTACATTACTTGTGAAGGAAGGAAAATGATCATGTTCAATTACCATTTTATGTTGTTAAACCACCTTCGACACGGGCAGTTGGTCAATCTCCCATATTTCCTGCTAGAAAATGTAAGGCACATGTCTGTTGTCGTGAAGATTGTCGCATACCTAGAGAGTTGCATTACTAACCATGACCACATCAAGTTAATTGTGCTGGATGCATTGGAACTCCAACGCAAGAGCTGGGATGAGTTTATGAGTAGAAAGATGAGGACTTCCCGCTAAAGGAAAGTTGGAACCCCCATTAACGCTCCAAGGGAAGCTAGGGAGACTAAAGAATAAGGGAAATCCTTGCGAGGTAGGATTAAGACAATGTCATTGGAGAAGCTGATAGGTGGTAGGATACCGAAGAAGAGGGTGAAAGTCAACTCACAACTAGAACCTTCACCTCCATCCAAAAAGGAGCCGAGAAAGCACAAGGACACATGGAAATAGAAATAAGGGGAATAGGCCCATCCGAGAGAGGTCCCTCTATTAGGTAAGGACAAGATCCAAATTTTGTTGAATCAAATTGAAAATTTAGAAAAAGAAAATGAAAGATTAAGGAAGCAATTAGAGGAGAGTAAAGTAGAAGCACGAGTCCTAGGCCTAGACACCTTGGTAGAGGCTATAGAAAAAATGAGGGAAGAAAGCACACCGGGTTTTGTATGTGCAACATGTGCTAGGAATCTAGCAACAGTCAGATAAGAAGTGTGTGTTGCAAACACCATTTTGACGGAAACTAAAAATGAACCTTGGGAGGTTGTTACACAAGAACCCATTAATGATGTTGGTGTTACACAAGAATTTGTTAACGATGTTGCTGTTACACAAGAACCAGCAGCTGAAACAGAGCATCCCACAGTAATCGACCTAGACGTTGATATCCAAGAACCTACCAATGACACTATTGTTACACAAGAACCAACAATAGAGGTAGAGGATACTCAGGAAGAAAAAGAAAGAGATGAACCACAAGAACCTGCCGACGAAGTGTCTGGTACAAAAAAACCGACAACCAAAGCAAAGTAGCTCAATCCTCGAGATGTTGTTACAACCCTAAGTGATATTGCATGTGAAGGAACACAAGGTCGTGAAGTAGGGTGGTGTTCAAAGAAAAAACTATTGATATCATAATTGAAGAAATGGAAACAATAGGCACTCTCCTTACAAAAGGGAGTGATTTCACTAGAAGAACATCAGAAAGTTGTAGATTCGCTCAAGGAACAATGGGCTGAGAAGAATTTAGCAAAAGAATGGGAAAGATGGGAAAATAAGGAAGGCAAGAAGGAGAAGGAGAAGCAAATGCAGTTGTTACAACAACAAGTTTCGGATTTAACAAATGATAAACACAAGCTATATGAACTCGCCCTAAATCTGTTAGGGTGTAGAAGGCCCTCTCCATCCTACCTAGTCTTTCTGTGGGAAATATTTTACTTGTTTCAATTGATGATCATCTATGAAAATAGACCATATTTGGGTAATTCTACCCAAGCTTTTTTGGAAGTTTTTTGTGCTTGTGATTTTAATGACCAAAGCTTACTATGCAAGCTATTTCTTCATAATATAATATGTGAGAATGCTAGTTTGCATATGGTTGCATGCATTTTCTCCTACATGGGGGACCTGCATTTGTGTTTTGTTATTTCATTCACGAGAAATCAGATAGAATGACACCTAGCCATGAAGTCAACATACACCAACAAAGAAAAAGAAACATTATGGATAACGATGGAATGAGGAATTGATACAGAGTTGAGGCGTGATTTGAAGAGATTTCTGAGTACTCTGGACTTCAGAGAGAAATCAGATATCTATAGAAGGAGAATCATGGGATTCTGCCTCAACCTCTTTGTATAGCTGAAGAGCCAAGCACTAATGGGGCGCCTTAAACACACTGAGGCCGATAGCATAGGTCTACAGGAGGGTGACCCTTTTGGGTTTCCAAACTTTGTGTTTGTTGTTACATGGGTCCTAGAGTACACCCATATTGTGAGATCATTGGGAGCCTTCTGGATAGCGCTCAAGTTTAAATATCATTTGATTTGGCTGCCAGTGGAGGAGTACTAGCCCCATTATCAGCTGTGTGACTATGAGGAGGAATCTTGGCCGCATCAGTTGATGGCCACTCAGGGCTACAGGTCTATTGATGAGGATATTGTCAATGGTTACAACTTGATAGATCTACAGCGGAGGTACAACAACAATATCTAAGAATTTTGCATGATGACATGCAATTGCTTCAGTTGGGGGGAGATGTTGGGTGCAACTTTTGGGCATACTTTAGATACCTCTTTCCCCCATTTTTTACCATTTTACCTTTGAACCTGCAAGTTTTACGTCCTAATTATCGCTCTTTTTGGTTATAAGAAGCAGCTCTTGTTGCGACATATTATTTTACCATTTTTGTTAAATATGAATGAAGTGAACTAGGGTAAGTGTGGAAGAAGTTCTTTGGCTCTTTTTCTTTCAAGTGTTGCCCATGAATTCAAGGCCAAAGGATGGACAATTGTGTTGTTAATTCAAGAATATGTTTTGAGGATTTGCTGTTATAGACCATTGTTGTTACACCTCAAGTTGTTGTCACACTGCGAGATGTTGTTACACTGCAACTGTCAAAGACCGTGGGTACTATTCCATGAGACAACTGTCGAGAAGCATGAATTATCTATGGGCAGTCAAAGAAACTAGGTAGTTATGATTTTAGGAAATGATGTAACTTGAATAGGCCTTGTATTTAGAAACCAGTGGTAGCATTTCCTGTTTTATTTTAATATCGATCAACCTGAGAATCATAAGATTCTCATGACTAATCTATTCCCTATTTTTGGCATGTAAACTTTATAAAAGGATTTAGTTCCATGGAAGGGAACATGCAACACGAGATAGTACTGTCATTTTGATTTTGTAATTCACAACTATATTAATACATGAACATTGTTGGTGATGCTTTTACAGATTTTGGGTTGAATTCCTAACTAGTTCTTAATTCATCCCTGTGGCCTATTAGGGAGGATGAGCCCTCCTCTTTAGCAGGGATTGAAGTAGTAGTTGTAGCAGTAGATTAATTATTTGTTTTTCATAAGTGTGAAGTTATTATTGTCACTATATAATTCACAGAGCATATTTACTTATGTTTTTCAAATTTATGATATTCTGTTACACAGGAATAATTTAAGCTGTAATATTTGATCAGTTGGTTCAGTCATTGATATTGTGTGTGGCGTGCCCATTTCTTAGTAAACATGAAGTGTGATTTCATTCTTGTAGAATGTTTTTTGATTTCTGCATGAGTGTTTAATTTGTGCGATTAGTTTAGCGACATTTCTTTTCGTTCTTTATTTCTATCCTTGGTTGCTATGTATTAGCACAAATAGTGTAGGCACTTTTGAGATAAACAGACCTACCCTGGTTGACAATTAAATGGTTATGGTTCAGTCAATTAAACAATGATTAAACTGACACAACGACTGTATTGATTTTTTACTAGCAAGGTCTCTTGAGCTTTTCCTAGTGGTTGGCACATCTGGTTTGAGGCTCTGAGTGGGTTGTGTGGGTTAGTAAGTTGGAGGAACATGTAGTGACAACGAGGATGCACTTATAAGGGTGTAAGGCCTTGGGGCCAAGGCATTGTCCACTGTGTGGAACACCGAGATTTTGGTGAAGAGGTGGACCAATAGCTTGCCAAATCGTCAGGGAGAGTAGATTTACCCCCTCCTTTTGACTCTCTGGAAACACAGATTCATTAGGTTAGCTCACTAGTGGAGCAACTAGCTCGAGATTGGCATGAGGGCCATAATGATGTTATCGCTTATGTGAATGATCTCGAACACTATGAGTGGCACACGATGGATAGGCTGGTCTCACTATGTCATAATTAGACAAGGATTCAAGAGAGGCTACACTTTCTCAAAGGCAGGATGACACACATGGAAGCTCAGGTTCATGAAGCCTTTCATCCTTCTTCGTCACCTGGCAATGAACCAGATGCTCCATATCTGGCTAATTTCACTGATCAAGGATGATTGTTGGTTGTATTTTGGTTCTTCAACATTTTTGGTTAGTTTGTGCTATCTGCATGTGGTCTCTCAATTTCCTTTTGTTATTATTAATGTATTTTTGCCACTACCTTCTCGCCAACCAGTGAAAATTTCTTGCAATTAAGCTTCTCACTATACAGTTTTAAGATGACTTAATAGAAAATTTTAACTTGCAATTTGTTTTAATCGCAATCTAAATTTTAATTTAGATATTAAATCATTGGGAAAAAAATATTACACCATTATTTTGCGTTTTTTAAATAGACAATATATGAGTTGGAACCAATTTCAAAGTGAATGAATGTTAACACAACATTCAACGAAACAAACAGCTATTCAAAGTGCACGAACACGTATATATTTTAGTAAAAAGCTTTCTTGGCTTTTTAGGGTGCGGTGTTTCACCGCCACTAAATTTAAAATCTAATCACGATATTTAAAGCTATAAAATCATGATGTGTGGCGACCAATATCTTGATTACGGGAAAAGGCTTTTCCAGATCGGTTTTATAAAAAGCGACGCTGACAGGCAGAGACCCGTGAGCCGCCGGCAGGCTCCGGTGCTTTCCAGGAAGAACCGGCGATAGGCAGTCTCCTGCCCACATGTGCGGGAGATGGGGAGGGAGTTCGGTTTATTTATTGAAGGCCCTGTAATGAGTGCTATTAGTTTAGCATCGGGGAGGGAAAGGGCGAGCG
Organism: Pinus taeda; assembly: GCA_000404065.3. Classification (NCBI taxonomy): domain Eukaryota; kingdom Viridiplantae; phylum Streptophyta; class Pinopsida; order Pinales; family Pinaceae; genus Pinus; species Pinus taeda. The sequence goes on from APFE031572779.1 coordinate 44,781, forward strand.
CTTTGGGCAGTTTAATCGCTGTTCTACGAAGTGGGACGGGGAATATCAGGCTAATGTACCCGTGATTTCGTTTGGAAAAGACTGAGCCGAATAAACACAATACACAGATGAGGATCCGGAATCGTTCCGGGGCCTTATTCACATCTACTTCGTATATTGCCAGTAACTCTGGCCATGGCAATGGCGAGGATGAGTTTCTTCTACCACTGGTAGCAGCCGTCATGGACGTCCAGCGGGCTGAGGACAAAGAGGGTGAAGGAGATCATGGGACTCAGACGCGTCCTGCCCACAACTGGAGAAACTCTTTGCACCTCCAACTCAGCGGCGAAGGGAACAGTGAAGGTCAGGTTCTTAAGGTAAGAGTGATCCATTCCATTTTGTTTTCTGTATTTTAGATATGATATGAGCGATGAAAGGTGGGCTGTTAGAATGACTCCTTTGCAATGGGTGAAGTCATTCTGCAATCTACACATGTATTGTATTAGAGTTAACCATCCCATTTGCCCTCTTCTCTCTGCATTAGCCTTTTAAGATTTGGATGCGATGGATGTGTTCCAAAGATTCTGGAAGAAATCAATGTAATCGATGTGATGTGCCCATCGAGTATATATATATAGCACAGGCATGCTGCAGGTGCAGGCGGTATGGAAGACATTTGGTGTGTAGGCCAGTAAGCTCATAGGGTTAATGTTGACCAAGGTGCATGCGTGCCTTCCCCCGAAATCTCCGTAACAGACCCCACGAGATCACATTCCTTTAATCAGTTAATGATTCTGAATCTGCTTCTCTATCGATTTCGCCTAAGAAGTGAATGGATGTAGTGAGGGAGGGGAGAGGTAAGTGGCAGCTTCAGCCACATGCACTGATAATGAAGGGAAGGCTTCAATTGGGTGCAAACTGGGTTTCCATCTGTGCATCCCCAAACCCTCGAGTTCGTCTTAGACAAGAGGAGACACCGATTTGTGGGGGGAAATACATGTAGTGTATGTATATCGCTGTTAATATGTAGTTTCTTAGAGTCGAAACATGTGCCGGGGAGGCAACCAGAGGACATTGACAAATGTTGAGGGCTTCGGTCGTATTGTATCATTAATCCACTGACTGATATTTTCAGAATCTGCAATCGATTTAAGTTTCACGATTGATTAATTTTTTCTGATTCATTTAGAATAAGTAATGAAATTTTGGGAATATCATTCCCTTCATACCTTCTATCTGATATTTCCAAAATCTACCATCAACATAAGTTCAAGATTGGCTAATTTCCTCTAACATAAGTTCAGGACTGACTAATTTCCTCCAATTTCCTCTAATGCATTCAGAATAAGCAATGCAATTCGAAGGGTATGATTCCCTAGTATACCTTCTATCTTGAAAATCGACGTAAGTGAAGGTAAAAGGCAATCCACATCCTCCAGATGCAAAATCTATGATATACGTGTTGATGGCGTAGATTAGGACGATACATTGCAGGCACAGGAAACAAATTAAAATGGGACCGATATTTCAGGACTTGAAGGGGTTGCGCATAGATCCATATTAATCTCGGATCTCTTACTGAATGAGAGGGATAAAGAAAACCAGGCACAAATCTGTGGCATTATAAATGATTTCGGGTTAAGATCTTTCCTATCAGGGGCTCTGAGAATACCTAGGTTCGTTGAATCTAGGATCTTCCGTTTGCGCAATTTGGGACTGTCCTTTTTTTTCTTTGAATCAAGCAAGCTTTTGGATTGGAAAGTGGTAGTGTGATATGGCCGCGAAGGATTCATCTTAAAGGAAAAATGTAATCTAGATTTATTTTTTCTCTGAATCAATCAAGCTTTTGGATTGGAAAGTGGTAGTGTGTTATGGCCGCGAAGAATTCATCTTAAAGGAAAAATGTAATCCCTTCTAGAATAGGCAAACGAGCTTTTTATTGTCTAATCTCGCGCTGCACTAAAATCCGTTTGTTTTGCACAGGACGGCGCCGAGGTAAAGAAAGCAAACTGCACATGGAAGGAGAGTATGAAGTACGTATCCATTTCAGAATCATCAGGAACTGAAGAAGCCCTCCCCAAGGAAAACACTTCAAGCAGCGCCGAGAAAGGGATCATGGGAGGCCGTGATGAGGAATGGAAGTTGCCAAAACCAGGTGGCCTTGAAATGGGGATTTTGTGCAGGCAGCAGAAATTCTTGAGTGTGCACGGCGTCAAGCGGAAAAGAAGCAAAAGTGTGATTGGCAGCATTAACGAATGGAAGCATGAAAGAAAAATCACAAAAAAAATGGGGCTGGAGACTGATATCCAGCAGGAAGATGGGAGAAAAATGGATGAGAAAGCGATGCCTATTTTTCGTTATAACGAAGCAGAAGGTTCTCAATGCAGGCGCAGGAATGGGCGAGGCTGGCGGTGTTCTCAGCGGACTCTTGTAGGATATTCTCTATGTGAATACCATCTGGGCAAAGGCAGGCTTAGGAATATAAACAGCAATAAGAAAAAGACTAATAGAGTTAGCAATAATAAAAATGCTAGTAGAGTTATCGTGAATAACAAGGCCGGTACATGCAAGCTCAAAGAATTACGCTTTATTGACACTGCTTGATTTTGTAATATTACCACTTCATTCCTATCAGCAATGAAGCCGAACTCGTGAATGCATTATAGAAGTTTTATCTTTGATTTAGTTGACTGAAATAAAAGTTTATCTTTGAATTAGTTGACTGAAACCGAACTCATGACTGGATTGTATGACTTGATATTTCAATTAGTTGACTGACTGGTCTGCTGCAGAAGTAATGAATAGAAAGATGTAAAAGTCCAGAGACGAACTGGAACAACAATCGATGTACAGGATACCCTGCTGTTGTAGTATACTGTTAATTTTCACAATTGTTAACTGCGAATATCACGGTGGTAGTGGGTCATCGAATTTCTTCCCGACTCTAATTCTCAGATGTATTTTGAAATACAGAAGGTTTAGCTGTCAAGGATTAGTTACATGATATAATTATTTCGAGCGACGAACTAATAAATTACTTTAAAATGCAATCTTCGTGGAAGCTATTATATTCATTGGTGCAACCTTACGACTTATTCTTTTTCGAGTATTCGCTGTTTTGTTTTTCTCTGCTTGAGAACAATTTTATAATTTGCAATGGATATTAAACACATTTTGGAGTGGAGTTATGCAAGTGAATGAGTTTGAAAATTTACATTATTCGGCTTCGTGGAATTAAATTGGTTTAAATCTGAATCGAGAATTTATAGTATGTGAAGGCTTATGTGAGTTAACTGTACATCTTCTAATATTTTAAAGTTCATCCCAGTAAATTGAGAATTTATTATTTTAAAAATGGTTGAATATTTTTTTTTAATATGTATTTTTTAATACTATTGTAAAATTTTATGTTTTTATTTAATTTTAAAATAAATATTTTAAATTTCTTAAAAATATAAAAATATCCGTAGTCTAACGACGCCGATGCGGAAGAGTTGGTTGGAAAGTTATGGAAATTCTGGTCATATTGAGAGAAAATCTGGCAAGGATTTTTGTAAATCCAAATTATAGTTGTTAAACTTCAAAATTTTAGGTGTCTTAGACGTTTTTGATGACGCTAAATCCATTTCCACCATCAAAAACAAGATTCAAACATTACCTCTACAAGTTTTTTTGAATTTTTTTTGCCCAGATTATAGCCAAAAGTGGGCCAAAAGTGGTCTTCTGGGCAATTCCTCCACCTCTTTAGATGACTCCTAAAAATAACATATTTTTTGTTTCGATTAATAGTTTAAAAAATCTTAAAAGTTAATTATACTATTGAAATTGTACATACAAAATATTTTTGTAAATATAAAATCAATTATTATTATTATTATTTGTTATATTTTATAATTTTTTTAAGCTGGTAGACTACATCTTCTTCATGCCCCTTCTTTTATTTAATTTTAAAGTTTAAATATTTCAAATATTCTAATTTCTTATAATATATAAAATAACATTTTTTTTGTTCAATTAATTAGAAAATCTTTAAAGTCCATTTTACTAATGAAATCTACATAAAATGATTTTGTAAATATAAAATTAATTATTATTTTTATTTTTTATATTTTTAATTTAAGCTGGGTAGACTACATCTTTATCATTTCCAACTTCCACCTGATTAGGGCTAAAAACAAATTTGAACCCAAGACTCCGGTTCAATGAGACTTCATTTCCATGCCATTGCCAATTGACTACCCAAGCAAAAATTAATAACTTTTATTATTTAAATTTAACATTAATGATAAATTGTATAATACACATCAAGAATTAACGTAGTAAGTGATATAAGAGTTAATTGGAAAATGAAAACAAATGTTAAAAGAAGTGGTGTAAGTAAATCTTGAAAATAAAAATTATTTCTCTTTTTTTTAATAGTGTAAATAAGGAATAAATATTATTAAAATAAGAACAAATTCTTATAATTTTTATGGCGAAATTGAGATTTGGTTGTCTCTTGATCTTTATTAATGTAAATAAAAAATTATTGTGAAAAGATACACAAGTCATGTGAGGAAAATGAGAAGTAGTTTCTTTTAAATTGTCCAACTAATACTCACATTAAATCTATATTTCAAAATGTTTGTTGCATTACTAACCTTAATGAGCTTTTAAAATATTTTTCTTAATGTTTTTCCATCATAAAATAAAACTGTAAAAAATAACAACTTAATATCATATAACAAATTTAGTGGATATTATTTACCAGTACATATTATTCTACCCCCATGGAAAATTGGGATAACTATCTTAAAGAGTTATATGACTCTCCACACTCTTATTAAGGATGATCTTTTTTCTCTCGAAGACATTGAGTCTAGGATTAATAAGCTCGCTAATAGGAAAGCCAAAGATATTGAAGGTTACAAAGTTGAGAACTTTAAAATGGGAAAATCTATCCTCATTCCTCATCTTCACAAGCTTCTCAATTTGGCTATAAAATATGGCTTCCCTAAGCTTTGGACGTAAAGCCTTATTGTGCATATCTTCAAAAATGGGGACAAAAGCGTTCCCTCTAACTACGGGACCATTATGATTAGCCACATCTTAGAAAAACTTTATGGGATCATTTTGGAAAAAATGCTTAGCCTTTGACTTGAGAACCAGGGTAAAAGAACTAAAGGGCAAGCTGGTTTTAGGAGGCATCACTCGAACATCGACCACCTTGTCACTCTTAGGATCATCGCAAAGGAATGTTGCAATAGTAAAATCAATCTCTTATGTTGTTTTGTGGACTTTAGAAAAGATTTTGACATTGTCCCCTGAGATAAGCTCTGGGAGAGGCTTGAAGAGATCACGGTTCCTCCTGAACTGAGGATTGTTGTAATCTGCCTCTAAGAGATTGTCATTTCCAAGCTTAAGACCAACGAAGGGTGGTCTAAAGATATTAAATGCAATATCAGGGTTAAGAAAGGTTGTCCCCTTTCCCCTAAACTTTTTGGTATTTACATCGATAAACTAGAGGAGTGTCTGGAAACTGTGGGCTGCAGAGGCACCAAGTTCACTGGTATTATCATTACTCTTCTCCTTTATGCTGATGATATCGTTCTTCTTGTAAGGAGGCATGATGACATGAACAAGTAGCTTAAGACACTTCATGTCTACTACACCAAGATCGGTATGACAGTTAATATTGATAAGACTAAAGTCATGATCATTAAATCCAAAAAGATCACCCATGGTAGTTTTGTCTATGATAACCATTGCCTTGAGCAGGTTTCTTCTTATAAATATTTGGATATTGACTTTTCTCATTAGCTCAACTGGAATTATAGCATTGAGAAAAGAATTATTGGAGGTTGGAAAGCTTATTATGAGTTTGAAAACAATTATAAGTCAACCAATCTTTACATTTGGAGTAAAAAAAGGTTCCTCTTTGAGTCTCTCGTCACCATTGTTACCTTATATGGATGTGAAGTTTGGGGATGCAATATATCTAGGGAGTTGTGGAGAAAGATTCAAATGATCTAAAAGCAATTCATAACCTATAACCTCAAGATCAAGGGAAATACTCCCTATCCTATCCTCTTGATCGAAACTAGCTTGTACCCCATTGAAAGTGTGGCTATGTTTGGATATCTGATGTATAAGAGGAAAATGAACATCACTAGAATTAGAACTATCTCTCATGAGCTTTAGATTGAGACTGGGCAGTGTTCTACTCCGAAGAATCCCTGGGATGATAGAATATGTCAGATTTGTGATACTAAGAAGGTGGAAGATGAAAAACACTTCCTTTTACACTACCCGACTCTTGCCCACATCCGCTCTCGATTCCCTATCATCAGCCACACCTCCAATCTTCTTGACTTATTAAGTCAACCCAACTATAGTGATCTTGGAACACTTCTTTCCCTACTTGATCACAAAAACAAGATTTTAAAGAATGACAATTAGACTCTCTTTTCTTGAGGTCTGATAAACCACATTCATCTTAGTGGAGGTTAATCATCATCATCATATATTTTAGATTTTATATTTTTAAATTTATATTAATGAAAAATAAATTTAAAAATTAAGATATTTAATTTATTCATATCTTATGAATTTTTATAATATAATTTAATTTAGATAAAATGATTTTTTAATAATTGTCTAGCTTTTATTAAATCTAATTATATCTTTTTTTTAAATCTATACTTTTAATTTTTAAAATTTTTTCTAAAAATTATTTTAATTTTTATAATAGTTTAAAATCTTAATTTTTTTTATTAATTATGTTTAAATATTTAAAATTTTAATTTTTTTATTTTTTTTTATAAATTTAAAATAATGTATTTATTTAATTATAAAAAAATTTATTTTTTTTTTTTTTTTTAATTTTATTTTATTTAATATAAAATATATATTTTTTGAATTAACATGTATTTTTTTTTTATATTTATCAAGTGCTCACAATCTTGTAAAAGAGATGTTGTTTGATAACCTCATATTTTTAAATAATTAAATAATACAAGTTATTTAACATATTAAAATAATAATTAAAAAAATCATTGTTGTTACAGAGATGAAGTAATTAAAAGTAAAAAAAAACGTTAATTTACTTTTTAATATGAAAAAGAAATGTAATTCCTACAAATATGAAGTTTACAGATGAAATGTGTAATTGGTTTTATGTTCAATTGAGATATAATATTTAAAACAAAAATATATTAATAAAAAAGAATTAGTGTGACCCATAAATAATATTTTAATGTCCATATTAAACAATTGTTGTAGGATACTAGAGACTCTCTGCAAGGATTTGCATAAATTTTTGTGTGTAACAAAACTAGTAAATTTGCACATTTGCATTTTTAGTCATACTTATTAAAGTTTTGAGGAACACATAAATAATTGTGGGCAATAACTCTTGGTAAGTATATTTATTTACATCTTATTTATATTCATTTTTGATGCTAAGAAATAAATAATGGGGTGGGCACTAAATGAGCTACATCCATAAATTATGGCAAAAAAGTCCGGGGGCAATTATCCACATGGCCCAAAGACTATACCTTCAAAAGTATGACCTAATCAAATGTTTGGAAAATAATTTTTTTAATGATATTGAAAAATAAATATTTGTTTTTCAGAGTTAAACATTATAACTTGGATTGGTCAATGCTAAACTAATAGTGGTCAATAGACAAATCAACTAATAATGGTGTATTTATTTACATTTTATTCCTATCCTTTATTTATGTAACGACTTGGTTAAATTATTTATTTACATCTTATTCCTATCTATTATTTATCTAAAAGCTTGGTTAAATTATGCTCGATAGTCAATGATAGTGAGTATGTATTTTCAAGGATTTTAAATAATACAAAATTACGACATAAATATAAAAAAATCATGACATGAATACTACAATTGTATCTAGAAATTATGGCATAAAAAGTTATTTACAAAGCATCAAATCGTGCAAATATTGCAATAATATTAGAAATTAAATAATAGAGCAATGGAACACATAAAATATTGTGGAATCACAAACACAGAAAAGCATAAGACAAGAGAGATAGATTTAGGTGGTTCACCCAATTTGTGCTACGTCCACAGAGAAACAACTAAACCTCCTTTTATATTATCCAACAAAATGATGAGATACGACCTACAACAAATCCTCTATAATTTCCTCTTCGCTATAACACAATCTCCTCTCTCTTTCTCACACAAAATCATAATACCCAACCGCAATACAGTTCCCTCATTTAAACCAAGCGTAACCTTCTAGGGAAAAAAACCCTAAATTAACATAACTTCTACTGCCAGATATTTCGCCTAATGAATGACCCAGATTGACTACAAAATTACAATATTTTACAAGGCAATTTTTCATCTATTTTTTGCTTCAAGCGTGCTGCCCCACAAGCCTCTCTACGGGGAGCTCATAAAATTGTTACCGTCCCCCTTAGACCCCCCTAACAGTGATCCTACGGGTGGTGTTGCCACCCTGTTAGGAACAAGGGTCCAACACGGCTAAACTGAGACCTTTGTATCAAGAAGATAATAAGGCTCCACATCCAATAAATAATACTTCCAACTTATGGTCCAATCAAATGTTTGGAAGCTAGCATTTTTAATAATATTGAAAAATAAATAATTTTTTTCAAAGTTAAATATCCTAACTTGCATTGTAATTTGCATTGTTCAATGATAAACTAATAGTGGTCAACATAAAATTATTGATGATGATGATGATGAAATTCCACTAAGACCAATATGATATATCGAACCTTAACAAAGTAAGAGATTAATTGAGACTCTTTAAGGTTTTATTTCTATAATAAAAAAGAAGGGAGAGAAGCATTCCTAGATCACTATAGCTTTGCTGACTTAACAAGTCAAGAAGGTTTGTAGTGTGGCAAAGGCTTTGACAATGAGATCAGATGTGAATAGCAGTTGGGTAGTCTAGAAGAAAGTGCTTCTCATCTTCAACCCTCTTACTATCACAAAGGTGATGGACTCTTTTGTCCCAAAGTGTTTTAGGAATAGCCCAATACCCGATTTCACTTCGAATGTCATGAGAATTAGTTATCTTCTGAATGTTCATTTTCTTCTTAGCAATAGTCCAAACATAAAGATAATTATGGTTAGCAAGATTGGGTTTTATCACCTCCTTATAATACCTTAGCTTCCTTTGTCCCTCTAAATCCTTATCATCCCACAACTTATCCATAAATTATCCTTATTTTCCAAGATGATCTTCTTCTTTATCCCCCACCAGTTGAGCCAAGACTGGGCACCTTTATTCCAACCTTGCTTGAGTCAAAGGTGGGGGTTTTGGCTAGTGTTAGTTGTTACTACTAGTAAATCTGCACATCTGCTAGAGGTGGGGGTTTTGTCTATGGTTTTAGCTTATAGTCATGCATTGATAGTGACTGAGAACATAATTTTATATAATTTTTATATAGATAAAAATAAAGTATTTTAAATTAAAAAAATGATTAAATTTTCACTTTCCATTATGGGGAGATGCGTAATTAATTTCATTTCTTAATATGTAGTTGATATATAATAATTAAAAAATATTAATAACAAAAAAGAGATTAATTGTAGTGTAAGAACCTTGAGTTAAAGTTTCATGTAAATAAAAGGACATTATAAATGAAAAAATAAAACCAAGATTATGGGGACACATATTCCAAGATGAATGAGGGGAAAAAATTACATTGGGCATCACATGTGGTTAATTATTTATTGGCTATGGAAATGGGCATTGGAAAAATGCAAAGGGAAATAAATGGAAAGTAATTCAAGAAATAAAGGAAAATAAGAGAAAAGGAAGATGAAGAGATAATAATTTACATGCAAGGGAAATTGAAGAAAAAAGGGAAAAAAATGAAAAAGAAAATAGGGAGAGAACATTATAACACACTCTTGGACATTCTAACATAGTTCATTTCGAGGAAAAGAGGAGAGAGTGGCTATAACAAGAGAGAGAGAACACCAGGGCACAAGGAAGACACAAGCAAATAAGCAAGGAACAAGCAAGGAAAATCAAGAGAGCATAAGAGGAATTGGATAATAGTAAGCAAGTGCTAACCACTATCGCTAAGGAACAAGTGCAGGAAAATAAAAGCTGCGGGTCAGAAAATAACCTTACAACCACAAGAACACATCCTCCCAACTCCAGAAGAAGACACGTAGTGAACCTATCAAACAAACAAATTGACCAAAACACCCTCGATCTCCTTGAAAAAGGGTTAAATTATGCCATTTCCCCCTAGACAATCCCCAAAGAAGACATTCTTTGCAATATAGAGCATGGGATCAGGGACTTACCAGACAACATTAAAGAAAATATCAGACAAGATTGTTCCATCATATTGAGAAAACCCCATCCGCCCAAAAGCAACGCCTCCAAGCAAGAACATTTAGCACTCAAAGCCTTAAACCAAGACCCTGATATTGTAGTCCTAAAAGCTGATAGAGGTGGTGCAACTGTCATAATGAACACAATCGATTATAATGAAAAGATGATAGACCACCTCACCAACAATGGGTGTTACACTAAATTAAATAAAAATCCCCTAAAAAAGATATCCAAAAACGTACACAATCTGATAAAATCAAGCAATGAACACAACATTAAGAATCTATTAGAAAACAACCCATACACCCCTAGAACCTATGGATCCCCGAAGATACACAAAGAAGGCGTCCCCATAAGACCCATTGTTAATAATATAGGAGGTCCCACTTACCAGTTGGCAAAATACCTAGCTAGAAAATTAAAACCTCTGGTGGGCAACACTAGTTCCTTTGTCAAAGAATCCACCCATTTCATCAATGAGATCAAAGATCTAAACCTAGATGCCAATGACATATTAGTTAGTTTTGATGTTAAATCTCTCTACACCAACATTCCCATAGATGAAGCCATGGAAGTGATCCATAAAATCGTGAACTCTGACACGGCCAAATTAATTGAGGTTTGTCTCAAATCCACCTTCTTTAGTTTAGAGATGAAATTTATGAACAGACATGTGGTGTAGCCATGGGATCCCCTCCATCTCCTATCATTGCTAATATCTTTATGGAGGATTTTGAAAATAAGGCCATCGAATCTGCCCCATTAAAACCCAAACTATGGAAGAGGTTTGTCGATGACACTTTCATCATCTGGCCTCATGGAAAAGAAAAATTAAAGGATTTCCTACAACACCTAAACAGTCTATCCAATTCCATCAAATTTACCATGGAAATAGAGGAGAATGACAACCTTCCTTTTCTTGACATCTTAATAAAAAAGAACAAAGATGGCTCCATATCACACTAGGTATAACGTAAGAAAACCCATACAGAACATTACCTACATGCGAACTCTCACCACCATCCATCTCAAAAAAGCAGTGTTCTCAATACTCTAGCAACCAGGGCCATTTGTATTTCGAATGAAAATCACTTTGAAGATGAAAAGAACCATCTCATGAATGTATTCACAAAGAATGAATACAAAAAACACCAAGTGATCAAGGCCTTTAAGAATGCTGAGAATCCTAAAAACAAAAAACCACTAGATGATCATTTAGGCAAAGTACACCTCCCTTACATATTAGGCACCACAGATAAAATTGAGCACATATTAAAAAAGAACAAAATTAAAGCCACTTTCAGACCCATGAAAACCATCAGCAGATGCCTAAAATTGGTCAAAGATCCTATTGATCCTAAATGCCACAAAAGAGTCTACATGGTTCCGTGTTCCTGTGGAAAAACATACATTGGAGAAACTGGTCGATCTATCCATACTAGAATTCAAGAACATGCTGCTGATATAAGATATAACCACTCAAAGACCTTAGCTCTGCTGAACATTCCATTAAAACGAACCATCACATATGCATTGAAAACTCTAAAATAGTAGCCAAAATCGATCATTATCACCATAGAAAACTAAGAGAAACCATAGAAATAGGTGGAAACCCTAACAACCTCAATCGAGACGAAGGATGGAAAATAAGCGACAATTGGATTCCTACTTTAACATCCTAAAACACCCTCTCCCAACTCAACCCTTCCCCCAGTACGCTTGACCAACTTCCCCAACCTTCTCCCTTCACACTTCACACAAGTACTAAACACTTACCCTAATTTCCAATTCTTAAAATTAAAAACATTAATTTACATTTGAAACTAAAAACTATGAATCTTAGATTACTAATATCAACATTAATACCTTTTAGAACTATAATTTACATCTTAATCTTAATTTACATTCTTAAAAATAAAAAACATAATTTTACATCTTAAACTAAAAACTATGAATCTTAGATTACTAATATCAACATTAATACCTTTTAGAACTATAATACCTAGTCATATCAACTCAGATTAGAAGAATTCTATAAGCATTACTAATATTAAAAACATTAATTTACATCTTAAATTAAAAATTATGAATCTTAGATTACTAATATCAACATTAATACCTTTTAGAACTATAATACCTAGTCATATCATAGTAGATTAGAAGAATTCTATAAGGATTTCATTTTAGTAAATTAATAGAAAAATCACTAACTTTAACATTAATATTCATAGTATTTAAACATATGAACCATTAGATTAGAATTATTAAATAATCTTATTAGTTAAATAATATATATATAAAATTTAAAATAACAATTAAAATAAAAATAAAAATATTAATTCACATTTTAACCAATAAACAAGGAGCCTTAAATTAAATAATTAAAATATTTTGCATTACTAATATTAACATTAACATTAATTATCTTATTATATCATATAATTAAATATTTCAATTATATAATTAAATATTTCAATTTTAATTTTAATTTAAATCATTCTATTTTATTATTAGTATTTAATTAAATTAAACCCTAATATTATAAAACAAGTTTGATAAGGTCGGCTTCTATTCCCTGTGCATCTCTTAACCCTATTTATTCAAGTCCAATGAGATATGTCCTACATAATTATTGATCTATCTTGATGATGAGCCACAGTGGAAGGCTTGAAACGTCAATTCAAACAATCATGGATGCGAGAACTCTAGAAGAAATCTACACACAAAAAACTAATCGCAGAAGCCTCAAAACAATAAAGAAAGATTAGTTAGTAGGAGGATTTTGTAGATAACAGGTTGCATGTGTGATTATCTTGCTGGGATTTGAATTCATGGTTCATGCATTTGGTTTATTAGTTTGTTTGTTGTAATTGGCATGGAATTTTCCTGGATTAACAATGGTATACAACCTTTCCTATGCTATTTCCTGGATAGCCATGATGTAGTGGGTTCTCTATTTGGTTGAGATTTGGATAGCTGGTATATTTTGGATCCTAGTTGAGGTGGTATCAAGAAAATCCTAAGGGTTGGGGTGGATATGGTTTTCTTTAGGAAGTCCTTAACAAGTGGGCAGAGACACAAAAATTCCTCTGTGTATGGTGAAGGAATTCTGAGGCATCCAAGCTTGTGTTGGTTTCACTAATATTTGTATTGGTTTAGGTGAGATCAATGTAGCTTGAGGATGGAGGTGATTTAACCTTTGGATTGCCTATTTGGTTATGTTTTGGTTTATCCCTTGTAATCCCACATTTAGGCATGAAATATGGCATTGGGGTGATTGGTTGAAAGAGAGATTTGGTTCAACCCAATCTATGGTCGAGTGGCACATGCATGTCCCTGAGTTGGTTGGTACTATGTATATGTTAATATGTGTCATTATTTATTAATGATCAATGAGCATAGGTGTTGATTTACTGTTATTTATATGACTATTTTTTCATGGCTTCATTTTGGTTAAATATTGGTTACAAGAAAGGTATATTTCTTATTATATGATGTGCTCTTAATCTAGATCTAATTCATGGTTTGATGGCTCATGGTTTATTTATATGAATTCATGTGCTAATATGTGTTTTATTGCAGCTAGTGTGAGAGGGAAGAAGAATATTTGATGAACTAATGAAAACAATGAACAAACTATGCATTCATGACATATAGGTACTTGTTTGTAGGCCAACCACCTCTCCTTTCTTTCATTTCTTAATGACATAGTCCTCTCTTTTTTGTTTTCCTTATACCCTTTTTTTTTTTTTTTTAATTTGATTTGGCTTGATTATATGTACTATATGCTTGCCTTTAGTTTCTAAAAGTTGTTGGCTTTACCTATGATCACTGGTCAATTATTTGTATCTATTTCTTTGATAATTGTTTCACTCACCTGTGTTTCTTCACATGGAGATCAAAGACTCTTGTCATTGTCATAACAACATAAATAATTACCAAAGGGCTATCATTATAGCTTTGCATTTGAACATTTGGAAAAAAGGAAAAAATAAAGGGCACTACAAAATCTGAATTCTACAACAACCTTAACTTCAAATCTTATCGATTTCTTTCATATTCAAATATTATGCTTGATTCAAATGCATCAAATATTTAATTTGTTCCTATGTTTTGCACCTTGATAAATCATGGTTATTGGTTTCTATTCTTATGGTGGGTTTCTACCTATCGATTCATGCCTTTAAACCTTGGTTTGATTATTGAAACCTAGCTTGTTATAGGCCATTTTGTCACATCTAGTCAATAGGCCTACAAATTGGGTCAATCAACATCCATGAACACCTTTTCATCATATGTACACAAATCCCTAAGCATGACTCTCTCAAATCCTTGAGTTTCTAACCTTGACTACTTCATTTGAGTGCTTTTAAGGCCCAAAATACCTTGGCCCTTTAGGGACCTGCGTTCAACAACAAGTTTCTCAATTTGGTACCTTCTCTGATAAGCGCAGGTCTGCCCTTATTAGGGGTGCCCCGATTCTAGTAATTAGGGAAAAATAAAAATAATCCCTAAGTTTTCTCTTCTAGAAGCTTCTAGGAGTTGTTACAACCATTTACCTTGGATAAGAACTTCGAATCCTATTTTCCCTACCTTGGAGTTTTCACCTCTTATCCCTTGAGCTCATCCTCCCAACAAGAGTGGATCTCAAGCCTAGATTGGTAAATGGATAAAAATTGCTAAACTACGATCTTTTCATATATATTCACTGCCATCCACAAGCTAGAGGTTGGCTTTTGGAGAGTAATCATACCCTTATGTTGCTGCTTTGATCATAAGAGAGTTATCATTCCCATGCATTAGGGTGGATTTGACATGTACATTGTTGCAAGGAAGGACAAGTCAACTTTGGAGGATCTCTATAAGATCAACTTCCACTTTTGGTTATAAACTCTCTCCCTTTCATATTAATACAAAGAGTATACAATTTTCCTACATGTGTTATGTTATGCTTATGTACATGTGTTTCAATGCTATGTTGATCCATTGAATATAATTATTGGATAATGCTACATAAATGTCATAGATATTTGGCTTATATTGTTTCTTTGTGCAGGTTCTAATTATAGTGATTGGAGCTACGTTTGGAGCTGATAAGCCAAGAAGAGAGAAGATCTTGCGACGGATCACAAGTAAGCATATTTTCATTCTCCAATTCTTCTAAGGAAAAAATTATAGTCTTTGATTCTTTGTTGTTCTAGACTAAGCCACTAGGTCTAAGGAAAATACTTATGTCCACAGTCGTAGATTCCGTATAACAAATTGGTGAACATACTAGGTACCGATTCATTCCCTTAGTGGTTTCCTTTACCTTTTCCCTTTATTACACCTCTTAAACAAATCTCCATCACCTCACTCATCTTGAATTGACCCTAGGAAGACCTTTCGTTGAGCTACATTTGATTTTTTTTGTTGGAAAATTTCTTTCCACTGATCAACGCACCCCCTAGTCTACTAACAGAGCATTGAAGATCACCCTGGCCTTCTCTATACCTGCGTTGCAGAGAACTGGTAGCCTCTTTGTACCTATAATGATCCCTATTTCATGCAAAAAAATTCCTTTTGATGCTTTGCTCTTGAATTGACTTGATTCTAGTTGGTCCTCCTTACATCCCCGAGTGTTTTTAGCCCTCTTAGAAGCCTTCATATTGTTTGCTTTTGCTTTTGAGTTCCTTTGATAAGAATTTATTTGGGTTTTACTTTGATTCATGTAGAATTCAAAATAAGCCTCCTCTTCCACCAGAGGAAACTCTTAGTCATTATCAGAAGCATAAGAAAATGTAGACTACCGAATCTAGTACTTTAGGGGCTATTACTTCTGGTCCTCCATCTAAGATAAATCCACCAAAATCATCTTTTCCTTTGAGTACGAAGCCCGAGATTACCTCTCCATTGGTAGGTGACTCTAACACAGTCGAAACCAAAGCACCTAAAATCTCTCTACCTGAGGTTATTGAACCCGAATTTTCCTGAGTCAGAGACAACTCAATCTGAGGTTATACAACCTAAGGTACCTCAGTCATCTACGCTTATCACTTCAAGGCCTTCTCATTCTCTTCCACTATGTCAGACACAACCCCAAACTATATATCTTGGACTTGACGGTGAACCCCTTCCATCTGGTCATGTGTGTTATAGGCTATTTTGTCACATCTAATCAATCAACCTCCTAATGGGATCATTCACATCCTATTCCCCCTTTATATCATCATTGCACAAAGCCCTATGCATGACTCTCTCATTCCCTACAGTTTCTGCCCTAAACTACATAATGTGAGCCAATTTTAGGACCAACGCACCTTGGCCTCTTGCTGGACAACGTTCACCTATAGGTTTCTCCATTGTGGCCTGTGTTGATCACCTATAGGTTTCTCTCCTTGCACCTGCATTGCTTCTAGAAATTAGTGAAAAAGAGAGAGAATCTCGAAGCTTCCATTTCCAAAAGCTTCCAGGATCTTTTGTAACCATTTACCTTTGACAAAAACTTTTGAATCCTATCCTATCCTACCTTGAAGTTTCCATCCCTTTTCCTTAGATCTCTTCCTCCCATTAAGAGTGGATCTCAATCCCAAAATTGGGAAAAGGATAAGAACTACCAACTTACTTCACTCCTCTATATATTTACAACCTTCCATATGCAAGGGTTTCGATTTTGGAGAGTGATTCTACCCTTATGTTGTTGTTCTAAGAGTTATCCTTTCATGCATCTAGGGTGATTGGAGGTACTCTTTGTGACAAAGGAAGGACTAGTCAACAACTTGGAGGAGCTCTTCTATATAAAAAAAAATTCCTGCCACCAGGGAAACCACCCTCCGCCTCCCTCTGCCCAACCCCACCTCCAGCCTCACTCCC